>BGPT01000187.1:208240-245830 GCA_003297045.1 Symbiodinium sp. clade C Y103 | reverse complement strand
GTGATTGTTGGTGATGTACGGTAACGAAATGTGGTGAAAGTAGGGGGATGTATAAGACAGCAATTGGGAATATTCGGAATATTTGGATAATCTTACTTGCGCTTAGTAGGGAATGGGTGAATGGGATTATTATTCATGGTTTTTAAAGGTCATTCCCCCATTCCCTACTAAGCACCAGTAGGTAATTGGACATAGAAACACAATCATGCTTGGAATATCCCATGGGAACAATATGTCCAACGCGAGACGCCAAGAAATGCAGAGTTTCGTGTTTCAATGATTCTAGTTTGCTGATGTGCCCTACATTTCCAGGTGTCCCACACTGTTTTATTTTGGGTTGCTATAATGTGGGCCTTTCAGTGATGCGTGTTGGTTTATAAACCCCATTAACTATAGATATAAGTATCATAAACCATAGTTATTGGAGTTATAAACCAACTTAGCTCTCTTGGGGGCCCCACATTGTAATATTGTTCATGAGGTCTTATAACTTGGTGTCTCCCAACGATAGCTAGTTAAGATTCTCCCTGATATCTGATGAAAGTGGTTGGCGGTCAATAGGCTTCATGAACAAAGTTTGTTGGGGGGTTACCTTTGGGACAGGGTGACTAAATCCGCATGAAAACCTTTCTTCCACCGCCAAAAGCACAACTTTTTGTTTCAATCACTCTCATCATATCCATTCATTGTTGGTTCAAATAGCCATTTTGAACGGATCAATTCGGAATGGCAAAAAATCCGCCGCTTCCTTTCGCTGATCCCATTCTTTTCCTTGGGAGATAATTGTTTTTTTCTGTCCAACAATGGGGAACATAAGTAAAGTGCTTCGACTCACTTGTTAGCAACAGTTCTGTTAAAATCAATACATCGGGATTTGCGATTTACCAACAACGGCTCAATACTTAGGTGCTAAACAAGGGAAAACACACACACACACACTCTTTGGTGATACTTGCAGTACTCAATGGAAGGGGCGTTGATTTCCAAGATATGGTGCCATCATCCAGCTGAATTGCGGAACCTTTCGCAACCGGGTTCCGCATCCCAGTCCGACAAGGGACCGCATCGCTGACGCAATTGATCAGCAACTTCCACCTCGGCAGGATGGAACCTGGAAAAGTGGTTTCAGCATGAGGGTAAAACAATAATAAACCACCCATTTGGGAATGGTTTATACCACCCATTTATGGTGATTTGGGGGATGGTTTATTATTGTTTTACCAACATTAGAAACATCACAGACCGAAAAAGGAGGAATGGTGATGTGTGTGTTTTAGGTTCATTGTTTTTCCGGTGTTGTCTCCATCCAATAGAATTTACAATAGAAAGTATGACATGGATGACCCGGTGTGAAACACAGACCTTGCCACATGAATGGTCCCCTATGGTGATAGCAAAATTTGTGGTCTTACTGGTGGCTTTCAATCCTAGAATTCCCCGCAATGTTTTGGGGTTATTTATCACGACCTGGGGTATCACCACAATTCGAACAGCGCAAATCACCACGTAACTGTTGGTCGCCACAAACAAAGTGTTTTTTTTACCTCGCGTACCCTCTGGTAAACTAAAATAGCTATTGAAGAATAGCCATTTATAGATGATTTACCTATTAAGAATGGTGATTTTCCATACTTATGTTAGTTTACCTTTATTCTGGAGCTTCAACCTCATTCCAACCTGCCCAGGTGCTTGCTCTTTCCGTCGGTAGATTTCCAGGGCCCGCTTCTCCACAAACACTCCTGGGGATTTCTCGAGACCAAAGGCTGAGCACTATGGGTACTTATGACCATCCCCAGCATTATACATAAATTCATGTAATTACATAATATATATATATATGTATATGTATAGTAGATGTTAAATTCCATAAATCTTACATAGATATAATAACCAATATACCATCCCCCTAATATGACACTCACCCCCATTCCGTGGTCCCAGATCTGTCATGTGTCCCCTACATCCACTATGGTCTCTGTGGTCTGTTTAAAAGGATCGAAGGAAGGGATTAATCATGATTAATCCCATATATAGAAACATAATATAAATGTTGATTGTAATATCTATCAATATAACACAGTCTTCCCATTTATCCAGATATTTCATGATATTTCATGCTATTTCATGATATTATATTACTACATCATTCCCATAAAATATTGATTGATGGGATCATTCTTCCCAATGATGGCATGAGATTTCAACCGATCCAATCATAACTCATTTCCATGGGATATAACCATAGATAGAGACATTCCCTGGTAATCAAACGTGGCAATTGGAAATCCCCGAACTAAATGGAGGTTGCCATGTTTGCCAGAGGGTGAACCCAGTAATATGCTTAAAGCATCTTGAATCTGTGGTCCCCCAGGTCTTAAATTTTGACCCACCACCATATTTGAGCCATGAAAAATACCCCTATCCCATCTCATTATAGTTGGTTGATAGGTTTCCCATGGTTTCCCAATCAATCCCGATCATATGGCTTACCCTCTGGTAATTAAACGTAGCTATTGAAGCCATGGCCGTAGAAATAATGGATTTTCCCATTAAACATGGTGATTTTCCATTGTTATGTAACAGTTTACCAGAGGGTAATCCCAGTATTTTCAGTGCTTCCCATGGCTATGGTTGATAAATTTCCCATTGGTTTCCCATGGTTTCTGATGTTTCCCATAGTTCCCATGGCTTATTTCAACCGATCCCATCATAACTCACATCCCATCCGCCTCCCCATCGATGCTGAAACATTGCGTCGCTTCACCCCGCAGCGCCAAGGCGAGCCTAGCGCGAGGCCGCCACGGCGAGCCGTGGAATCAACGGAGCGTTTTCTTTGGTGAAAGGCTGTGAATGGCAAACAAAAATGGGATATCTAATGATATCTATGTAATTATGGTATTAGTATGTATGTATATAATTATAATATATGTATATATATATATGGGATATCTCTTATGTATATGTGGTGTATGTATTGGAGTTTTGGAGTCCGCCCGTCCCAAAAATGTACAAGACTCCAGGAATTCCACGTGGTGGATTAAACCATGGGAAAATTGTCGTGGAATTTTGGTGGATTTCTCTTCCAAAACAAATCACTCGACAGTCCAAGGGTAAACAAAAAAATCCTGGTTTGAAACCCTGGGTGTTTCAAAGAGCAAACGTGGAATCCAAGCAAACTACAAAGGGGGTGCAGGCCGTTGCAAACTTATGGGCATAATCATGGTGAGTTAATACGGCTTTATATAGATTTTATATGGTTGAATGGGGATAATCATGGGAGTTTAATGGGATAGTGGGTAGAACCATGGAGTTTTGAGCCCCATGTGTCTTGGAAATATGTTAAGCTCCCCCAAAAACGTGAGGAAATCGATATACCCATTTTACTGCTAATGGTTTATAAGGATTCAATAGGAATGAAATAGGGATTACATTTACATGGATTTGCATGAATTGACAAACATGTTTCCAGACAAAAAAAAAACTGGAGCTGCACTTCCCACGTTATGAATGTGCCAGAAAGTGGTCCAAATTCAAGTCGTCACCCTCCTCAAAATTCTTCTTTCTGCATCTGGGATCATGACATGAAGCGTTTTACGGGTCAAATGAATGTTTTTACAGGTCAAATGAATGTTTTTACATGAAAGAGCCCTGGAATACATACCGAATACACGGAGAGTTTAGCCTATTGCTCATGTGGAACCCAAAACGAAGCGAATTCGAATTCACAACTTGATTTCATTTGTTGATTTCCGCAGCTATAGACCTCCAGTTAGTCCACGGGGATTTGCTTTGCTATGTCTGATGACACTGGAGGGAATCTTGAGTTTGATTTTGTGTGTCATGCTGTAAACCCAAACCCATTTTAGTCATCCACCATGACCTGGTCAATGGCTGGTTTTTTTTTTTCCAAAAGTGGAGGTGCCCAGTTTTGTTTGCAGGATCCATAAGCCTTAGTTATATGGCTATGGCTAAAAAACGGGTATGGATCGCTACGCGGTGATCCGGACGTATGGAAAGAAGGAGTTACACAAATGATCTAAAATGAATTCAATCTCTTCAAAAGGGTATGGATCGGGGGTATGGATCGTCTGTGGGTCCGGGGTATGGATCGGGACCTTACATTTTGAGCTGCATCCATATATATTACCCTCTGGCTATTTAACATAGCCATGGAAAATCCCCTATAAATGAAGGTTTCAATGGGAAAATCATCCAAAATTAGCCATGGCTTCCATGGCTATGTTAAATAACCACAGGGTAAATGTATGTAAATGTCATTTATAAACCAACTGAGGGATTCCGAACTGGGGAACCACAGTGCGATTTCAACATGTTTTAATGATGAAACATGGGAGAGTGGGCAAACCAGTCACCAGTTTCAACGCAGCTGGACATGGCGACTCGATCTCTATGCCACCTGCGGTCGCCTGTCCCCACCATGTGGGGTGCAGAAGCTCCTGGAACTTGAAGGAATTCCAGGTCCAGCAGCCCCTCCAAAACGCGAGGCAAGTGCTTTACTGAGTCATCATTCGAATTCGAAGCTGACATAGATCTAGCCTGGTAGCAAACTTTAGTGCACCTTGTCGAAGATACTCCAAAGTCGCCGCTCCACTGAGGGTCTCCAACGCTTTCTGTAGATAGTCTTTGCCATGCACGCCATGGCCGTACGGCCTCCCAAGACAGCCGATCTACATCAATTTGCGATGTCATGCTGATTTAAGTATGGCTCAAAATCATGAACCCCATAATTGGTTGGTTTATGTTAATTTACCATTAAAAATGACAATTTTTTGGTACCATAATTTTGAGCCATAGCCATTTATCGAGAATGGAGATGCACTCCAGACTGCAGAACCGGACCCACCAGCGGCACCTCAAGTCCACCAGCCAGCGACCGCGGCGATGTTTCTGCAAGGTGAGCCTAGGTTGAAAGTCGCAAAATCAGTTCGTTTCCCAAGGATTACCCTCTGCTTGTTTAACATAGCCATGGAACATGGCTAATTTTGGATGATTTTCCCAGCTATCAACCTCGATTTAGTGCGGGGATTTTCCATGGCGAACTGTTAGTCATAACCAGAGGATTACGAAACTGCCAAATGATGGTGCCACTGTGGGGTTATCAACCCTTGGAATCCTCTGGTGGAGCCACTGGAAATCCTTGATCGGGCTTGAAAAGGGCTTGAAACGGCACCAATGATTCCTGGGGCTACTCTTTGTGAGTAAAATCTTGAGAATCCTATGAAACACAGGTTGGGAAATGGGCTTTCCCAAGTGTTAGTGGGATAAAGTTCGATGATAGTGTGGTAAACCCCACAATCAAAGCGACCACCAATCATCCCAAAGTTGTACTCTCCAATGGCAATCGCCATGAGGGGAACCACCGATCAACCATTAGATTTCTGGGCAAAGGATATTGGGGAAGGGCTGGTCAATGTTCATGACAGAGACATAAGTTTGAAACTCCTTGGGAACGTCAACCAGGAACCAATAATACCCATCGCAAAGCAGACGCATGTAGTTCACACAATAAAACTACCTAGTTAGGTCAAACATATTCAGTCGCTTTCCCTAGGTTTTACTGTATCACCATCCATCAAAATCCCATTAAACAATATAGCCCACCAATATCCCGATTGCATTCCGCAGAAACCCCCGTCAACTTCGTATCTTTACCTCCATTATCTCCCATTTTTGCATTTCTCCCCATTCCTTGTAGCTATATCATCATCCAAACCCATTTGCATCCCACTAATATCCGAGATCCGATCAGAACCCTGCCACATCACCATTGGAGGATCATCCCACAGTCCAAGTAAGTGGTTAGAGTTGGTTAGGATTACCATACTTATGACCCAATAAATGGGAGAATCCCACTGAGAGAATCCCACGACTGATCACCAGGCTTAGTAACCCCTCGACGCTGCAGTTCCACTAGTTCGGATGTGGTTTCACCATAGTTGTAGGGGATATATCCCAACTTGTGGAGCCTATTACTAGAGGTATACCCTCTGGTAATCAAATGTGGCACTGGAAAATCTACCATTTAGTTCGGGGATTTTCCCAGCGAACCAAACCTCCATTTAGGCCACGGGGATTTCCCAGCTAGCCATGTTTGATGACACAAGAGGGTATACCCAGTAGCCTCTGGTAATCTAACGTAGCTATTGAACAAGGCTATAGTTGATTGTCCCATGAAAAATGGTGAGTTTCCATAGAAACATGTTAGTTTCCCCAACTGAACGGCGCAGTTCCTTTTTTTGGGACGATCCAATCCCAGGTGGTTTCCAAGCTGCAAGGCGATGCTGGCATCTTCTGACCGTCCTGCGCCGTGGGAATTTGGGACCATTTTTGGGTTGTTACGATGCAAAAAGAGTCAACTTTCCAAATTCTACTCCCTGATAGGGTGCTACACCCTAGTTTTGTTTGTTGGTCTATCATCCCGACTATGGATGTAACCACCATGACCAGAAACCCTATAAGTTTTTTCAGCTATAATTGAACTTAGCGAACAAACTGCGGCACCACGTAAATCTATGGTCAGAGTTAGTCAAACTAGCCAACTCACAAGGTGGTCTACATTTGGTGGCAACTGAATGTCCACCAGTGATGATTTTCAAATCATCTATTTCCAGGGGATGTCCTGGAAAGCCATGTTTGCTAACACCCAAGGGTATATTATCCGTTCACATCCTATTAGTATCCCTGAACGATAGGTTACACCATATTAAACTACCATGAAACCTTTTTCTTGATACTCAAACTCCATATTTTGTATATGTTTCATAGTCAAATCCATATCCTTCACCAGTTGGTAAACACCCAGGAAAAAACGTGGGCTGTTGTTGGGTTTATACCCCATTATCCCCAAAAATCCTCATGACAAACTATCCATAATTTCATGGTTCAAGCCTATGTATTATGAACACAACCACCATGTTCCATTGTTTACCCATCATGGTTTATATTATTTACCAACAAAAAGCTTACCACATGTTCATGCTCAATTTTCCCATATTTTGATGGTTCACCAGTTGCCTTACCCCTGTAAACAATCTCCCAGTCCAAGCCAAGCCATTCTTTTGCGCGCCTTCATTCAACTGCTCGGCCAACCAGGCTCTCCTGAAAGGCAAAGGGAATAAAATCAAGACCCCACCTGGTAAACTAATATAGCTGTGGAAAATGGCCAATTCATAGCTACTACCGATTAAAATCTTGATTTTCCATAGCTTTTTTCTAGTTTACCACAGGGTATTCTGATGGGATTCATAAAACTATACCATTGGAAAGGGGATCATCGTACCATAAAGCTATCCCATTCGTAAGATCCCACCGGCACTGATGAAAAGGGACAACTATAACATATGATAACTGTCACTAGCTCCTTGGCTCCCTCCCAACTGTGCTGTTTCAACACAGAGATTCCAAAGAAGAGCAAATCCTTCCCCCTCTGGAAGGCATTTCCGAAACATGGCGCCCCAACATGGCCCAACATGGTTTCGAAATGATATGATCCAATACCTTTCGAAACCTGGATGTCTCAGGCCGGTATCATCTGGCAAACTAAACTAAATATCTTTTAAAAAACATCTATCATGGCTAAATAATATATAAATGGGCAATTTCTGCATAGCGATGTTAAATATTGTGAAATTACCAGAGGGTAGGGTGAAGGGATTGTTCAAAGCAAAGACCTTATCATTGGTCACATCCGGAATCTGCGTCCGCAACATCTCGCGGAATCCCAGCAAAATAATGCCTTCCAACTGTTCATGACGATCGTTTCATGACTATCATTCATCATCTATCATTAATAGCATTATACTGATCCCACTATCCCAAGCAGTTTCACTCCCTGCAAAGGGGAAACAAAGTGGTGCCCCCAACTTAGCTAAGTTGGTGAGTAAGTTCACTGTCAGCTTTATGGTAGATATATCGAACTAGTTGGGCAACTAGTCAGATGGGTTTATAAACCAACTTGGTAAAGTATAAATCCCAAATCCGGCTGAGAATTGCCTTCAACCAATGAACGTGTACAATGGGATGCAATGCTTGTTTTCCATGGAGATATTCTCGATAAATCAACATCAGCCAGTCAGCCAACAAACATGTCATGTTTGGGGGCACCACATTTTTTCGAATCCAAAGGCCCCAGGCCCCACCAATGGGCCAAGCTTCAGCTCAGTGTATCCTCCCAGCAGAGTTTCTCCCAGCTCACACTTCGGGCTGCTGTGTCCGCCCGCAGCGGAATGGAACTTCGCCATATCTGGGAAGCTTTGCACCTGGATAGGGAAAGGACAGTTGAAAGGTGGAATTATTAGGTGAGGTCATTTGATACAGCTAAATTGACGCACATAACTTGGTTACCTTCTGGTAATCAAACATGGCAATGGAACATCCACCATTTACAGATGATTTTCCCATGAAAACCTCCATTTGTAGATGATTTTCCATTGCCACGACTGATGACACCGGAGGGTAACCAGGCTTTATGGGGGATGCAACTATCAAGTGAATGGCTTTATAAACCAACGCACATAACTGGGGGGGAGCTCACCTTGTAGACGGTGTATGAAAATGCACCAAGGATCACTGCTGCTCTTACCCTGGAATAACATCTGGGTATTCTACATTCTCCCAAATGTTGGCAGCAATCTTAACTGGGCTGGTGGAACAAAAATCCCAAAACTCTGCGAAAATCATCTCAATAAATCATCCCAAGTATGGTTGAACACATTTGAACATCAAAAAATATTAAACCCCCCAACAAGTTAACCATGAAACTTTGCCCAACTCCACCGAGCAATTCGAGGCCATCTCTTCTGTGAGGTGACGAATACTCTCTGCCAGCCGTAGCCCATCTTCATGCAACTTTCGAGACGATCCACCATGCTGAAAAAGGCTTTAAACTGGGATTTAAGCAACCAACGTATGGTTCATTGTATATATATATATAATATGTTGCCTATTATAATATATAATCCTGGATTCATATGGTTGATGATTGGTGACTACAACCCATATGAATATCTCTATGCTTAATGACATATGGATCATCCATCAGGGTTGCTCCCAACACCCCACAAGGGTTGTCGGGTACAGTATATGATAGGGGAAAAACGACGACATTTCTCCGCTTGTGGCTATCATTCACCTAATTCTCATGGGTTAGAGCAAGCCTGTTACCCTCTGGTAAACTAACATAACTATGGAAAACCATCATTTTTAATGCACAAATCCACTATAAATCACCATTTTCAATGGCTATGTTAGTTTACCAGAGGGTACCCTATAGTTATCCTCTGGTAATCAAACATCATCTGCAGGAAGATCCCCCATGTCGTTTGATGATTTGCCCATGAAAACCCCATGAAACTATCGGTGAAAACTCGGATTTTCCAGCGTTATGATTGATGACACCGTTGCAGCTACCCTCTGGTAAAGAACAACATATAGCTATGGAAAATCACCATTTTTAATAGGTAAATCAAGAAATCAAATAAATATCCATAAATATGTATAAATGGGCAATTTTCACTAGCTATTAATATGGCTATATCTTACATTCACTTAGCGGCTAAACCAATAGGATCCCCCCCCCGGTTCTTGTGCCGAGCATCTTCCAGCGCCCAGGCATCCTGTGCCGAGGAGGAGGACAACATATCATCCAACATAGACATCCCACAAACCCCAGAAATATCACGGGTAGATATATAGCCATGGAAAATTGCTAATTTTGGATGATTTTCCCAGCCAGAAAACTCCATTTCTAGGGGATTTTCCATGGCTATGTTAAACAACCAGAGGGTATATATATATATATATATGGGGGTTTCCTAAAATGGGGGTACTCCAAAATAGAAAATGGAAAATCCGATCTAGAAATGGATGAGAACTGGGGGTACCGCTATGACTTAGGAAACCTCCAATATATGGAAATGTCATGAAATATCCTGAAATCAACAGAATCCCATTGAGACTCCATTCACATCCTTCAAAGATGTTTCCATATAAATCATATATAAATCCCATCAATATCACATAATTATCAAGGAAAATATCCCATAGTCATCACACAATTCCAGCAAAATCATAACCCTCTCCAAATCACGGCCTGCAACTTCTGCACGCGCTCTGCGCACTGCACCGCGGCGCGGTAAAACGGACACGTTTGGGTGCCCGAGATGCGAAGCGGCGGCATAGCGCGGGTGTGGTGAACGCTTCACAGTGACCCTTGTGGTTGAAACGGTCATTTTGAAGAATCAGAAATGGGTGTCAATGGATCTTGATGGATGGAAATATAAGAAATTTATGGATGTTAATGAATGTTATTGGATATTAATGGATGTATTGATGATGGATCTTGATGGATGCATCATCTGTTTCCTGCATTTGTCCTAGAATTGGAAGGAACATCTGAATGTCCAATATTTCAAGGCAAACCCTAGTTTCCTGTACATTTTCCTTAAACCAATCCGTTGATTTTTGCTGCTTCTAACTTATTTGTATTGGTCAAAAAAATATAAGTGAGTTTACAATGCACACGTCAACAATACATGCACTAAATGTTATAGGTATCAATTAGAATATTTTTTTTTTGTCAGAACTAGTACCCTCTGGTGAACTAACATAGCTATTGAAAATGGCCATTTATAGTGGATTTTTCCATTAAAAATGGTGATTTTCCATAGCTATGTTAGTTTACCAGAGGGTAGATGCCCCAATTTAGGACAGGCAATCTTCCTACGGGAGACGTTGAAAAAGGTCTCCCTGGTGTGCCGCTGGAAAATGCGGCCCAAAGATGTCGTCATCCGGATTTTGGGGATTGACCATATTTCAATGGATTGGTTAATGGGAAAATTTACAGGAAACCCCCATATTTCATGAGAAAATCCATGGTTTCCTGTAGATTTTCCCTTGAACCAATCCCATGAATATTCCAAAACAACATGTGAATCACGATCATTTCAACATACCAGTAATTATGTCTTAAGAGGCTTCGTTGAAACCTGCTTGCGGATTGTGTACTGCTGCTGAAACAGTATTTGCCAAATTCCTGTGGGATAAACAGCTGCAGTCACATGGTCTCTTCATTGCTTCACTTGCTATGACTCTTGAACCAATTCTAAATAATCCCAAAACCGGATCATACTGATAAGACCCTGAATTGATGATCTCCTGAAATTCAAGGCTTCCAAATGCCCCAAAAATATGATCCCCCAAAAACAATGATCCGAATTAATAGACATACCTTCAGTGGAGCATTCAACACTAAGGAGAAAGGACAGTTCCTCCAAATCGATCTTTCCTCCAACATTGAGCGCCGACCATGAAGGCCGGTCGTTTGGGGTTGCTAAATGAAGAATCCAATCATTGTTTTTGGATGATCTTCTCACTTGTCTACCCTCTGGTAATTAAGGAAGCAACCCAGGATGATTCACATGCTACAAGCAGAACAAGAGACATCTCGGTTTTTGAGAGGAAAACCATCCCTTCAATATTCAACTATGGGATTTCACACCACAACCAACACAAATAATCCCGAATTTAATGGGTTTCCATGGCCACACGCAAGGTTTGCCAAGATATCCCACTTTTATTTGAAATCTTCACTGGATTGGTTATACGTTTGCTGCTTTTCCCATTTAATAGTAAAAAATCAACATTTTTTTTTACATCCTATTTCAATCCCATTTCAATCATATTTTTTTTATTCAAATGACAAAATCCCGTCTTTTGAAAGAAACACAAATTCAACCAATCCCATTTTAAATCCCAAGTATATCCCATTTTTATCCCTGTCTATATCCATTAAAACACAGTACCCTCTGGTAATTAATCGTAGCTATTGAACATGGCCATAGAAATAGTGGATTTTCCCATTATATTGATGGTGATTTCCCATAGAAAAATGTTAGTTTAGCAAAGGGTATAACAGTTTTGTAGGATTTTCCCTTATAAACCATCCATTTTGGGGATCACCCATTTATGGAAACCACCATATGTTATACATCCCATAGAAGAAACCAACTCGTGCCTCGTTGAGGTTCTTGAAGAGGAAAATGTCCGAGAGCACACGCTTGATCTCGGCGCAGCGCATCACCTCCCGTGGATGTTGTGGCGGCACGGCACGATTCTCCGATGTAAGAAATCATAGCTATACAGTTTATATCTATCATATGGTAGTTTATCATGGCTTTCTTTAGATGTAGTCATAGCTTATAAATCATAGCTGAGATGCTTAGTTTAGATGTAGTCATAGCGCATGTTTTTTATACTATGTAAACTGCATCATAAAAGATGTATGCCTCTTAAGATAGGTGTTAATGTTAGTTTATTGTAGGGTATCCGGGTGTGGCATCTTATTATTGCATTCATAATTGCAATCAGCTTAAGTACATTTCATTACATCTGTACACGTACAACATCATTGTAATGACTGTTTTGGACATGAGTCAAAGGACTTTTAATTCCCCACCCTGCAAATCAAACAAACAGGCCGCAGCAACTGCATATTTGATGCGCAACAATCCAAACTTAGCTTGATATTCAATGGTGGGGGGATAGTTGTGGACAATCTGCTAACTACCGACTGAATCAAATATAGCGATTTGATACTCCAAAGGTAAATATATATAGAGTTAACCATACTGTAAGTTTGGACTATCTTCCACTGATAGAGAAATGGATATTACTAACCTATATCTGTCAATATGAATTACATTGGATTCATATTAGCAAAGGTTAGCAGTGCTAGTCATTACATTAGCAGTTTGTAAAATATATTATACCGAACGAAATTGGATTGATATTGGCAAGTATAGGTTAAACATTCGGCATTCAATTTTCATATGTGTATATAAGATTCAACTGTTTTAAACTAACGGTGTGTAACCATTCTATCAATATATTTGAAAATTTTCAAAGAGTCGTAATATTCAATTGTTGTACAAATGGTGGCAATAATATATTCGACTATTTCTTGAGCACATTGTTGGCTACCATCTCCAACCGGGCTCAACGGTGACAAGCCTGTCAAAAAGCAGCATCGCGTCCAATTTTTATCAAGAACTCTTGCAGGCACTCAAGACAAAACGTGTACGAAATGCAACGGTCTTATTGCGTTGTCCAAGGCTGAAGGCCTCATGTCTCCTACTAAAAGATCCTGAAAATGGGTGCCCCGATTTCCAGACACATCCCAACAATTAGGCTTGGACATTAGATGTCGAATATCTTCATTTTTCTTTTATATGTTTTTATAGAATTCCCTATTATCCTATTCCCATCCCAAACTTTTACTATCTCCGTGGATATTTGCCATAGAAAACTAATTTCCAGACACATCCATTTCGCACATTGTGGGCTGCTACCTCCCACTGGGCCTTTTGCATCAATAAAATCACCACGTTTGACATGGAAATTGATTCGAACCACTCAGAATCAATAAATTCGTTACCAAATCAAAAAAAAACAACACCAGGTGTTCCTGAATTTTCCACCATGTTTTCACAATGTTTTCATGATTTTCCAGCATTTTTTTTCTGCTTCACAAACCGTTAGACCTGGCATCGAAAGCTCCGTCCCTGCCTCCATGAGGGAATCGCCCAGCAGGTCCTGCACGTTGCTGTGCAAGATGCGATGGAGCCGCACCTGGCTACCATGGCTTCAGCATTGAAAACGTCTGGTGGATTGCTATGGGGCTTTCCTAAAATGGGGGGTACCCCAAAAAATCATCCATTCTAATAGGACTTTCGATAAAATAAAGCATCCATTTTGGGGTACTCCCACTCATGGAAACCACCACATATGGACTTATACTACCTATAGATATATAATGCATTGGGAATCATGATGACCCACAGTAAACCTATCAACCAACTAGTGGTTGTAGGGATAGGGGTATTTTTAATGCCTGTTTTTCTTGCTGCTGGTGAAAAAACCCAAAAATCTTCCAATATGCTCGTCATCTCAAAACATCATCCCAAGTCCGGTTGAAGAACAGATTTTGAATCCCAAGCAAATTGGTACTATCATCTGGTTGGAAAACTGAATTCCATTCATTGGATTGATTTAAGGGAAAATCTATAGGAAACCATGGATTTTCCCATGAAATATAGGGGTTTCCTGTAAATTTTCTCATTAACCAATCCAATGAACCAGGGAATGGGGAACATGGATACATATGGACACCCATAGCTCTGAACAACCCCCTTCCAACCACCAGATTGTCTCATGTTACCTTTTTTTTTTGAGGTTCACTATGATATCTGGGGCTGAAACTAGAACCTCAGATCTAACCAGGAAAAACTCTGGATTTCATTGGGCTATGTTTGGTTTATTTTTCGCAAGAGAAGATGTGATTTACTGCTCAAATTAAGGAAACATATGGAATTACGGCAGAAGGTGGTGCCCCAGTGTGTTGGCCAAGTTGGTTTGTAATTACTTGTAGTTACTAGATACCCTCTGGCAATTTAACATAGCTATTGAACATGGACATTTATAGTTGATTTTCCCAATAAACATGGTGATTTTCCATAGTTATATTAGTTTACCAGAGGGTAACTGTCGAGGTTATGGCAAATATATCGCGCTACTTAATGCGGTTTTAAATGGTCTTAATAACCAACAAACAAAACTGGCGGGGCAGCAGCTTGTAATAGAATTGGATGACCCATTAATAAAATGTTAAAATAGTGGAATCGGACATCCAGTGCTTAGAACTACTGGATAATGCTCATCTATGAATACATCTTCATTGTATAAGATGGATTAGTGATAAACCATTCATGACCAATGGCAATATAGTCTTTCCACATTTACCTTCGCAGTTTGTTGCTGCTCACTTGTGGGCTATATTCCACTGTTGCCCGTTGACATCCAGATATCATATGATCACCATTGACCTTCAGGTTTCTCTACTCAAACAATCCAATTCTCTCATCCGAGCTACCCAAGGGGCCCCTCCAAACAATGCCAAACAGCAAAAATAGGGATCAATTCAAACATTGAGGCTGCAAACAAAAAAATTGCAAATCCTAAAGCCTATCAAATACTGAGTGGAGCATACTCCTTCTGAAATGTTGCTAGAATTAGCGATTCGTGGTTAGGATCTCTGGATATATCCAAGTACATCCTAGTTATAAGGGATGAATAGGGCACTTTCTCAACATCTCACTGGGTAAAAATCACGTCCTCCCTATCACATTAAACGCACCATGGTTTAGTAGGGGATCCAACCACGTATTGGGATGTATTTGGGACCATTGAATTGGGGCTCTGTACATGAGCGGGGGATGGGAATAAGCATCAGTTATATAACCATGATTGATTATTATGCAGCAATTATGCATCAATATTAACCATTGATGAATGCCATTGACTGGAACATTCATCAATATTAACCATCTATGAGTCAATATGTTACCAATAATTACCCTCTGGTAAACTAACATAGCTATTGAACATGACCATTTTATGGTTGATTTTCCCATTAAAGAATGGTGATTTTCGAGTTCGCTATGTTAATTAGTTTACCAGAGTGTAACCATATCATACCAATCATGATTAGCTGGTAAACTAACATGTTTCTATGGGAAATCACCATCAATATAACGGGAAAATCCACTATAGATGATCATTTTCCATAGCAAACTGTTAGTTTACCAGAGGGTAGTAGCTGGGACTAGCTTGGTAAGACGCAAGACCCTGAGCATCCTGGCTCTTCCCATGGCGATACCATAGGTGGTCATGTCCACACCCTCCAAGAACTCCTGATGCAGCGATAGGCAGCGGTCTCGGTCACACGTTGGATATGACTGGGACGTATATATTTATATTATGGGATTAGAACATTCATGGGGATTGTATCTACATATAGCTAAAATTAACTCTAACGCGAATCTAAGCATGAACACAGCATGAGCATTTTGGTGATTCATTGGACTGGATTCATGGGATTCGGATGCCCATCAATGTTGGATACCGCCATGGCAATTTGGGGAACCGCTGGGCCCCTGTCTCCAGAAACCTGCTCTGTTTGGTCGCAACTTCTGAGTGTTCTCCAACCTTTTATGGCACAAATTTTATCAACCCCACATGAGTATCATTAGATTTTGGGGGTCCCAGTCAAAAAACAGACCCAAGTGAACTTATCAGAAATCAACCAACACCTGGCGGGATTGAAGGAGCAAAACATTAAGGACGAAAACTTTACAGTAAACCATGTTGAAACGACCGTCCAGATAGCCAGCCAAACAAATGCAAATGCCCAACAAGAAGGGGGCCTTATCAATGAAAACCATGGAGAGCTACTCTACATTCAGATTCTTGGTACTTATATATCATTTTTCCCTTGGGAGCTATATCCGCCAAATCAGGGCAATTTTTTCATATACCATCAACAAATGCCTCATTTCACATTAAAAAAAAGTCATGGTTTAACCCAGCAGCGAGGCCAACTCAGAGCTCAGCGTTTCCCTGTGAAAATTCTAGTTCAAGCCAAGTCAAATCGCTTCGTTCTTCTGCAAGAAAAATCTGGCGGCCACGGCCTCTCCATGCAGAAGACAACAATTCACATAAATGTCTCCAGGCCCCCCAGTAACCCCACAGTGTGGGCACCGGCGCGCATTTGCGCTTGCAGGTGCAAGCGTCTGCGGTGGCGCCACCACCTTTGAATTAAATGCGCCGCACTTTGTTGGAGCCTCGACCTGTTCTGCCACGCGCACTCCGCGTCGGACAGCGGGCCTGGAATGCACGGCCCGTCCGAGTGGTACTCGCCTTTTTGTGGGGTTCTCTCTGTCGAAAGTATTTCGACACCATCGAGTCTCTGGCGACCTCCTCAACCTCCACAGGAAAGGTGATGTTGTCCAAGTGTTGCAGCCATCGTGCGTTTCCCCATTGAAATTGCCCTTAGATTCAGATACTACCCGAAGCTGTACCCAGATTTATCCATTTATTAATATCCAACAGGAATGCCAACAAACACCATGGATGTTAAATCTACCAACATGTACTCCCAACCGGACCCAGTGCTTTCTAGGCCCATGACAACCACCCAGCTGTAGAATGTATGACAGTTGTAGGTGATATGCCACGTAGGAATCATGATTCCAGCAATCGTAATCAACCATATTCTCTTGCTGATTGATCAATGGATTAATAACCAGAATACGGTGTATCCGTAGAAATGCTTTGTTACTGGGATTACCCCATTCGACACAGATACCGGGTAGTCGGGTGAAAACCCAGGGATGCATCACGAACAAGATCGGGATAGAGTATCCGTGCCATCAAACCTGGCGATCGCTGGGAAATCCCCAAACTACGTTGAGGTTTTTCATGGGAAAATCATCTTGAAATGGAGGTTTCCTAAGTCATAGGGGTACCCCCAAATCATCCATTTTTGTTTGGGATTTTCCATGATTTTTACCATCCATTTTTGGGTACCCCCAGCCATTAGGAAACCCCCAAATCTTGGATTTTACATTGCCATGTTTCATTGCCGGAGTGTACGCATAGGAATCGCGAACCTGAACAGCTCAGCCATTTTGACGATTATTTCCTCTTGTTGACCGTCATTTCAGTGACGTGCAGTGAGGTGGTTGTAATTGATCCAAATGTATCCCATTATACCTACATTATATTCTATTCTGCCATCATATTTCTTGGTTAAATCATGTCAAATCCTAATTTTGGGGCACATATACATTGCATTACATTGCCCATTTTATTGAATAATCCATTCTACATGTATAATTCCACTAAAAACCATATATATATTCATTGTCTAGATATATACTGTAATGATATGCAATTCCTATTTTTGATGGTCAACTCCCATTCACTTATTGTCAAATATCAAACAAGAAAGTTACCCTCTGGTAAACTAACATAGCTATTGAAAATGGCAATTTATAGTGGATTTTCCCATTAAACATGGTGATTTTCCAAAGGTAAATCCACATTTCTGAAGGTACAACCCACCATTTTTGGTGCTTAAATGGCCCTATCCCCGCAGTTTTTTTCACCACCCACCAGCCCTCCGACAGCCCGCTGTCCGGCTGCTTGCCATAGCAATGCCCCGATGGAATCACCTGGCAAGGTGAGGCCCCATAGAAATGATCATATCCAAAAACGAATAGGGATTTTTTATAGATTTTGATCAGGATATAGCAGAATATAATGGGATATTGATAGAATCTTAGGATAGGCAAGTTGACTTGTCGCTGAACTCCACGGTCGCCGAGTGGGACACGCCTCAGCCGGGTCCATCTGAAGCATGGAGGGTCCATCGGTGCTGCATTGTCGTGGCGTCCATTGGCTCATTTTTCAGCTGATCCATGGCAGTTGAAACATCCATTCCACGCAAAGCAAACCGGGAACGTGGCAGCTTTGACAGAAACAAACTAGGGTTTATCGGTTTATTGGGGATGTAACTATAGTTGATGGGTTTATAAAACCAACTTATCACTGGTTTCATCTTCTGGGGATACTGGGGTTTTCATGGGAATAGACTGGGGATATTGACCAGCTATAGTGTTTCATGGGATTTTGATGGGATTATGTGGTTGATAGCTTGTATAACCACCAATAGTAGGGATAAAAGAGATATGCCATCAACCGCTGTGATGAGGGTATAGTGGGGATATCATATGTGGTATTTGATATCCCCATTGTGTTCCAAGTTCCCATGATTTTCCAATGGGGATATGGCAAGATGCTTGATATCAAGATATGCGATTTTTCCAGTGGGGAATATCATGGGGATATCTACTGGTGATCTTTAACAACCGGCTGTAGATATGCGGTCATCCCCTCATGAATGATTTTTAAATCCGCAAAAATTGGCCATGAACAAATTACCCTGTGGTTGTGACTAACATAGCCATGGAACATCCCCTATAAATGAAGGTTTCTAGCTGGGAACATCATCCAAAATTAACCACTGTCCATGGCTATGTGAAATAACCAGAGGGTATTTTTTTTCGAGTCGTATGACCATCCCTCAATATAGGTATATCATTGAACTGTGGTGTTCCGGCCAGCAGACCCAACCGGTAAACATACGCGCAGTTCACTCGAAACAATATGAATCGTGACACCTTACCAAAAGACTGGTTTTAGGCTATAAACTTTAAACAGTTCAAACGAAGAACATAGTGAGCATTGAATGTATGAACATACCCAGAGTACCCCATATTTTGGGGCAAAACCATACATGCCCAGCCAAACAAACCTTAAAACACACTCATTTTTCTCCATCAACCCCCAAAGAAATGAACGCATGGGAAAGATGAGAATCATAAGGTGGCATGGCCAATCTCAATACAGAATCAGAATTCCTGCATGCCAGGGGTAACAAAGATGAAAAAAACATGTTCCTGAGGAAACAATTTCCTGATTATGCCATATATGTTTGGAATTTCCCAGAAATATCACGCTGATTTTTTGCAAGTACAAAGTTGGGAAAAGCCGTAGTCTGCGTCGCACTGTAAGTGCAAGAGCGGTGCCATGTCCCCATGACCGATGCCCATCTGGCTTTGAAAATAGACTAGCCCGAAATCTAGTGGATTCTAGTGGTTAAGCATCATTTTTACATATTTTCCCACAATGAACATTTTGGAGATATACCATTGTATACCCTTTCAGAAACATCTATCTATTGGAAAAAGAAAGTACTTACTTCTATTGAACTACCCAGCTCAGGTATCCAAGCGAACATCCACTGTGGGCTGAAACCAAGCAGCCCAGGTCTCAGATTCGACCCTTGAGGCAATCGTGACTCCCCGGCGAATCAACTTCACAAACACTTTAGATGGGGATGGGTCAAAACCTATGAACTTACCATATTTTGGGGAATAATCTAGTTATTTTAGGGTACCGTTTGGGTACCAGGGTTTTGACTCACAACCATCTCACTATGTAAATCGCCCATAGATGACCCACATATCTAGCATCCAACCATCATCAACCATCTTAGCGGTTACTGTACCCTCCTAAATTCAACGTGGAACCCCAAAGAAGGAGTTGGAAGATGATGTTCTGGACTTGATCATGGCCATTTTGAGGTTACATGCCAAAAAATGGGATGGAACTATCCATACCCATGCATAATCACCCCACAAACATCAACCACATATCCACCATTTATCAACCATAATATAAATGAAAATATATATATAAATACATAATATATATATATCTACATACACAATCATATATTATATATATACATTAATGTACCGCCCTTTTTTCTTTTGCTTATCTATCCATAAGCATCCATCACCCACGATTTTCCGCAGGCACCCGGGAGGTGGCCTTGTCTGCATACTGCCGGATATCTTGCGGTTCATCGACGAAGACCTCAATGGGCGGCTCGTTGGATCATCATTCCCAAATCGAAATCGGAAAGCAAATTGGGGGTGTTTCCCAATTTTAAAGCTATGAGTTTTATACATTTTAGATGGGTCAGGGCAATGTATTTGCGAACGATAATTCGACGTCTGCGCTGCTCTTGCCCATCTTCTTTTCCTCGGGATGGCAGATTTCGGCAGCTTGTCTTTCCTACCTTGAGTTGATCTTGTTGTCGTCTTCCCGGATCTTGATGGTGGGGATTTGGACCCATTTTCCAAATTCGTCTTTATGAGGTTCAAAGCAACTGCTACCTGACCCTTTCCAGGTTCTTTGCAGTCCTCAATCTGATGCTTTCCCCCGCACACGAAGCAGAAATTCTCAGTTCCAGCTGTCTCCACAAGGTCTTCGAACTGCATGAACAGCCCTCGGATTCCTTTGCGACGCCGTTTGGCTTCATTTTGGGGTTCCCCTTCATCTTACTCTTCTTCATCACCCCCCATGTTCACATCACCTTCATCAGCGGGCTTGTCATCAATTCAAGGATAAACTCCGCCATTGATAGATTTTTTCAGTGAAACCATGACGCGGTCTCCCGTCTTCCCCTTTGTTTCTATCTCCCCATATTTTGGGGGGTTCAAAACCGTGGATGTATATTGTATACATACTGTATTTAGGTGATAATAAAACCTCTATAAGTGCCATCAAAAAATGGTATATGTGGTGTGTTCATCTCATTCTGAATGGGATTCCTTGTGATAGGAGAGGATCAAGTCCAATTGATGTTAGTTTTATCTGCTTTTCAAATTCTGTCAGCGTTCATGCAAGACACATAGATTGCTGGGCTCAAACACCGATCTGTCTTCGGCGTTACCCCTCTGTCATTCCCAAACCTACTGGATGGTTGAGGGGTTCCTGTACAAGATTAGCTCATATCAGCTCATAATCAACAGCTTTATCCAGTGAGTACGACTCCACTACCAACCATCAACCAAGCACCATGTCTGAATGTTATTCCCACCTTTTGTTGTTTTTTGAAATACCCATTCAGGGTGACTATAACCTCATGTTGCACCATCTCCTATGGAAATCCCCATATTTGGGGTCTTCACCACTACATTCGAAGCCTCAAACAAATAGGAATTTAAAATCCAGAGTTGAGCTAATGGTAAATTTCTCTTCTACCTGTTTGGTGGTACTAGCCACCTATAGTAATAGATAGGTAGTCATCTAGTGAGTACTTATTAGACACTTGTAATTAATCAATACTTATTCCTCGGAATCACATTCACCAGCAGTTTTGAAGCAGTACTGATTCGCCAATTGAATAACCATTCCGTTTAGAAAATCTCAATTTATCCCCCCAGCACCGCAGCTTACGCTCCTCTCCAAGTTACCAGATCTCCATCCACGCGAGTCTTTACTCGATGCTTGGTCACTGCCACCTGCCAGCAATCTTTGTCAAGTTTGGTGAAGGGGAACAAAACTCAACCAAGATCCATTACGTATATAAAAGGTACAAATAGCAAATGGCCCAGACTGAAATGAGGTATATACCCTAGAAAGTCAACATCTACCAATGAATGAATGAATGAATAAATGAATGAATCAATGAATTAATGAATGAACCACTCAATCAATAGATCATTAACGTATATAAATGGTGCCAACGGCCCAGACTGAAATGAGGATGTACCCTAAAGGGAAGATAATGATGAGACCACTGGGTTGTAGTTCCTCTTGAATGTGATCCACAACGCGGTGCCACTGAACTACTCCAACATGTAAATTCCACCGAAACCAGCTTAGCTAAAGAACTGGGGCACCACCTTGTAGCTTCATGATGTTTTGAAGGTAACCTTTTGCCATGGGTGGGGAAATCTGATCATTGCCGATGATTGCAGCAACAGTTTTACATACCAAGACAGAATCACCACTTGAAAATTGCCATTGATAGTGGATTTACCCATTAAAAATTGTGATTTTCCATAGCTATGTTAGTTTACCAGAGGGTAAGTTGGCTTTTTTGATATGCCCACCATGTACCAATCTTAGCTGCTTCAATGCCCCAAGGTGATCGACCTCAAAGATTGGAAAATGAAGGCTCGCGGCGATGATTTTCTGAAAAGATTCCAATCCTATCCCAAACAGAAGATATAGGTCAAACATGGTCAAACGCAAATTAATGAAGTATGTTCAAACGCATCTTTGAAACCATGGCACTGGACATCCCTCCAATCGCCCAATCCCCAATTAGAGATGTTCCAGTTTCAATTCGGTTGTGGAAAACCAGGTGCCATTTACACTAAATTTGGAACTGTTGGATGATCCCCAACACTTCCACAAAAGGCGGTTTTTTTGGGCTATTTTTCCGCGTTGCCCTCCGGTGCCATCAAAGGTGGCAATGGGAAATCTTCCATAAATGGAAGTTTTCATGGGAGCATGATGTATCATATGTATATATAATATATACATATTATATAATCAATAGTATATTATATATATATACATATAATGTGTGGATGGTCCATTGCCACGTTTTGATTGCCGGAGGGTAAACCAAACAAGCAGGGTTGGTCCAACCATTCTAGTCAGTTTTTAGCATCAATGGAAAACACACGAGAAATCCCAGGGCCCGATGTCTTCCAGCCCGTCTTTAACCTATGCTGAGGCATGAAAAATACCCATTCCATCCCAATGTACCCGTTGGGATGTGAGACAACCCAACCTTGGTCAGTGGAAACTCAGAAGTGCTGCATGAGGGCGATTTTCCTTTGCCACATGGTTTTTGATTTTTGGAACTAGGCAAATACCTTGATATTCAAGAACTATTTTACATGTTCATGTATTTCCTAGCTCAATTGATCCACTGAAGCCCCAAAATGTCCATACAAATACCTAGGTATCATATGTAGAGCCTGCTTGAAAATAGCGCCTAAGTTGGATGTAGTACCTTTTTTTTGGTGAACCTAGAATTTGGGGGATCGAACCACCAATTTGTGGATCCCCAAAGGAACCTGAAAACCAACACCACTTAAAAAACGGTTTGAACACTGACAACCCCATGAATGAAAAACGATTTGCTATAGAACATCACCAGTTTTAATAGGTAAATCATCAGACATCATCAAATTAAATGGGCCATTTTCAAATATGTTCAATAGCTATGCGAAATCTTCAAAGGGTGTCAGTGATGATCTATGGTGGAAATCGAAGGCCCTATACCCTCTGGTTATGACTAACAGTTCGCCATGGTAGCTATGGCCCAGTTCGATGATAAACATGGTGATTTGGCTATTTTGTTAATGGTGCTTTTTCCATGGCAATGTGTTAGTCATAAGTGTAGGGTATATTCCCATCTTCTAATCAAAGGTAGCTATTGAAAATGGCCATTTATAGTGGATTTTACCAATAAAAATTGTAATAACCATAGGGTCTATAACTACCTCAAACCCGAAATTTAACTTTGGCTTGTAAACCATCTTGGCTAAGCAAAACAGGCACCTTGTGTGGGCCAAAGAGGGAGACCCTCTGGTAAACTGTTACATAGCTATGGAAAATCACAATTTTTAATGGGAAAATCCAGTATTTCTATGGCCATTTTCTATGTCGCTACGTTTCATTACCAGAGGCTACGTTTTTTTTGCAGCAATGGATCCATCATCCAAAACCATCGCGGCCTCTCCGCTGATGACGATGATGAGCTGGGCACCATCATCTGGTGCCTGCAGCGTAAGCGCAACGGTGCTGCTGTGTGTTTTCGGGTGGATTTCCCATGGCACGGTTGAAAGCCATGGGACATTTTCCTAAAATGGGGGTACCCCTAAATCATCCTTTTTAGTAGGATTTTCCATTATAAACCATCTATTTAGGGTACCCCAATTTTAGGAAACCTCCAAATGGTTTCCTGCTAGCCATAGCAAAAAAGAAGCGCTTCATCATCGACACATTTGTAGGGGGATGAGCCTCAAAATCTCAGTCACCACTTGGGTCTCATTGCTGAGCAATACGTGGAATGGTTCAAAACAATTTCTGATGTTTAGGAAAATGGGGTATGTTTAGGAAATTGTTTATGTACTACAGTATATGTACTACAGTAAATGTTTAGGAAAATGGGGTATCGCAAATCACCAATGGATGTCTGTGTGATCAACACGTACAATTACTCAGCTAACAGTTGGACAATAAGCTAGTCCACAAACATGGATCTAAAAACATCTAAAATGAATAGTCTCTGGTAATTTAACATAGCTATTGAAAATGGCCATAGAAATAGTTGATTTTCCCATTAAAAATGGTGATTTTCCACAGCTATGTAACAGTTTACCAGAGGGTACCAGGAGCGCTGTAAGATCTCCAACAAAGTGGATTTACGACTCATATCTCCAGTCATGAGATCAAACTCGGAACCATGGCCCTAAGAATGGGATGGTTTATGGCATTGGGTTTTCCATATTTTTTTTTTGGCCCCAGTTGCAATCCATTGAGCGAACATTCAAGTACCACGACTGGAAGAGTTTCCTTTTTTGCATTCCGTCGCTCAATTTCTCAACGTTTTCCGGTGGAATGTTATGTTTGAACCTACCCTCCGGTATAATCCAACGTGGCAAGCTGGGAAATCCCCCGTGGCCTAGCTATGGAGGTTTCGTTCGCTGGGAAAATCTGGACCGAACGGTGGATTTTCCAGCCCGCCATGTTTGATTACCAGAGAGTATTATTACCATATCTATTGGCAAATACCCTCTGGTAAACTAACATTGTTCTATGGAAAATCACCATTTTTGATGGTAAAATCAACTATAAATGGCCATGTTCAATAGCTATGTTAGTTTACCAGAGGGTATTACCATATTTATTGGCAAATAACCATCCATCAATCAGCTATAAGGCTACCTAGCAGTATTATACCCCCGTCATATCCCACCAAATACCACCAAATCGTTCGTGAAATCCTCACGGTTACTGGCAATCCCAGTCATCCCAAGAGATGGGGGTTGACATAAGCGCTTGGATACAAGGCACAAGAGTCCAGCTCAATGGATTGGTTTATGGGAAAATTTACAGGAAACCATGGATTTTCCCATGAAATATAGGGGTTTCCTGTACATTTTCCCTTAAACCAATCCAGTGACCAGCTTGTTTACTGTTGAGACCACTATGAATACACGCATATTTGGATTGATTCCACTCCCTGGTATATGATATCCCTAGTGTGTTTCCTGAACCATCACCAGATCAAGATCTTGATTCTCAAGCCACTGCTGTAAGTGGTCCCATTTAGTGGGGGCAAGACCACCAGCATTCCAGGACATACAAGTCAGTCTCTGTCGTTGATGTCTGGTGGAAGGAGCAGTATTGGAGACTCTAGAACTCAAAGAAGGAGCGAAATCTGCATGTCATCAGGTGTGGTAAAGAGTTGACCTCGATACCAAGTGTATGTCGGAAAACACGTCGACACGTGCTCGCTTGAAGCTTCTTTCACCCCAAGTCGATGGGAATCTCATCATCGACCCTCGGAATTGGGACCGAGTTGCAGCACTATCGAAAAATGGAGAGGCAAGTTAGTCAGGTCCTGTTGAACTCGAAGAACGTTCCAAGACAATACAAGGGAAATGTATGGAAATGTTATCCAGCAGGTATCGTAATGGAAAAACAGGTGGAAGAAGTCGAGAACCCAAAAGATCAGGGCCAGTGCAAAATGCCAAACCCGCTATTATAGTCGTTTTTTCCATTAAAACCTCCAGTTATAGGTAGATTTTGCATCTTTTTTCCAAATACATGGCTTCATCAACGCCGCTATTGCCACCGAGCTGCGAAAACAATCTCTCCAGGTTCAAAGGTTCCATCCTGTGCCCGAGCGCAGTTTCATCCCTGCAATATCCAGAATTATTTCATAGCAAAGGACATATTACAATCTGGTAAACTAACATTTTTCTATGGAAAATCACCATTTTTTTGGGGAAAATAAACTATTTCTATGGCCATTTTCAATAGCTATGTCAGTTTACCAGAGGGTATATCATAGATTGATGATGGATAATATCATGGATTAATAGTGGATATTGTAATGCACAATCGCTGGTTAATAATCACTATCAATTCTTAAATGAAGGTTTATCCACTATGATATCCATTCTTAATTCATGATATCAATATGACTTAATCATCGCCAATCTATAGCAGGGATCAATCCATTAGGAAGGGATTTATAATGAATATATTGTGCTATAGTAATAGATATCATGTGGAAATAATGTAATATTTCATCCCAAAGTATACCTAGTGGATAAGAGGGGATCATCGGGATATTTACCAACAACAATGACAAACGAATAGAAGCAAACAATTATATAGAGAATATAAACTAAACCAAGACACTGGTTTCCGAAATGGGGGAGCGATCGATATTGTGGGAACCAATGGATAAGTGGAAATCCCCGAACTAAATGGAGGTTTGAATGGGAACATCCCCTATAAATGGTGGATTTTCCATTGCCATGTTTGATTACCCGAGGGTAGCCAACAATGGGCATTTCCAGACCATCTGCAATGTTCCTCAAAGAATTCGTTGCAGGTTTCAACCCTTCCCTGAACCGTGGCTGGCATAAAAAACGTTTCAAAACACACCATTTGCAGATTCCAACACCGTGGGTAAATGATTGTAGGGTGTCATACTACCCAATATATCGGGGAATCCCATCAACAAACCACTAGAACGGAATTCATATAGTATGGGAACATAAAAAAGTGGTTTGTCAACGGTTGTCTTGGTCATGGTTTAGAACACATTACTCACTAATGCCACCATGTTGCCGTGCATCTTTCTTTGATAATACTCATTTCTCAAGACTTTCCTTCCGATGTTGAACGATTCCTTGTGCGGTTCCTGCTGGCATATCATTTTGGGCCGCCGTCATCTTGCGCGTTATCCGCACCCCTATTGAGGTTCCATCCCATCTGAGTTTACTCCCTTCATGATCATGCCATGAGGATTTCCAAGACATTGGTGGTTAAGTCCCCACTACACTGAAGAACACAATCCCAAGTATATCCCAATTGTACAATATATAATTTACCTATATATACCTCATTATACCTCCAATTTTGATGGTATACAACCTCTATTTCTTAGTTACCTCTAGTAAGCCTCCCTCCGATCACCGAAACTTTTATGCTCTTGCCGGGAAAATGTCCGCGAGATCCCGTCCAAAGTGTCCTCTGTTCGTGAGATCAGCATGTTCCTTGGAAGCAACATGACTGAACCACTGACAATATAGCATATTGGGATAATGAAGGGATCATAATAGGACAATAAAATATAATGATAGGATATAAATTTGAAATATCCATTAAAAGCCACTATATAATGGCCAATATCCATAACAATTGAAAAAAACATATAACAACATCACCATAGGAGTGAGAAGTTTCGGTCTTTATGTATACAAATACATATATACATAAACATTATATGTTTACAAATAATTTGGTGTTTCTATATTATATTAGTTCTTTTAATTTCAGAGTGCAATACGTACTGATATATACTCGTGTCTTGTTGGTCAATGGGAACTAGTGAATGATCAATGGACACCAGTTGCTGAATCTATGAACCCCATTTTCATTGGTTCATATCCAGTTAATATCTCCGTTTATGGCTGGTCAACCATTGATAGTCGGTAGACATGTCACCATGTGGATCAATGCTCGAAAATTAAATGTTAAACAGTGTTGCTGTTTGAAGAATCCCCATGAACCAATGGTTCCAACTTCAAATGTGTTTTTTGTTGGCTTGGTCCGACTTGGTCCAGACTTTTTGCTAGTTCAAATCTGAGCCGCAGGAAACTTTTTTGGTATCCCAAACTGTTGTTGGTTAAACCAGGTTAAGACCCCACTGGTGGGTGGTTTCAACCCCAGTCAAAAATCCTGTGGAAGAAATCCTGAACCGGTTGGCAATCATTGGTATGAAACACTGTAAGCAATGGGATTATCACAGGACCCCTTCCATCTACTAGCTGGTACAGGGTTTCTTCAATCTACAGTATAAACATCATTTTTCACATCATTTGGAATCATCCCATGTCGAGGCTAGCTATGGAAGCTCTGTCTTCTGTCATGAGAACTTCTGAGGATTTTTTAACACCCAACATGGCTGTTTTTTCATGGTATACACGGTAAATAGAAAGATATCATATGGCATGAACATGATATCCACGGCTGAATTTCATAGTGAGTTCACCTGCATGGTTTATGGATCGTCCACGTTGCCAAACATCTCGTGCTCCGGCAGCTCTGCCAAACACATCGGATTCGGCCCACCTCGTTCTTTCTCGGCCTGTAGGCATTGACCAGGCTTGCCACGTTTGGCATCAAAGACTTCCATGGCCGCACTCGATCCATCAGGACCACCGTAAAGAACTCACCGCGGTTCTCAAAGACTGGTCCAACACGAGCTTCAAGCAGCCGTCTAAAGGCCTGGATCGTTTGCAGCTTTTCATCATTACCATTAACCATAATATGAAACCATCATCAACTCCATATATCTATTATTTAGCGGCTATTCTTAACCATTAACCATGATTCAGCCCATTATTGATGCCATTGAGGTATTATCAATTTATGAACCCATCATTGCCCTCTGGTTATTTAACATAGCCATGGAAAATCCCCCAACTAAATAGAGGTTTATAGCTGGGAAAATCATCCAAATTTAGCCAGCTATTTCCATGGCTATGTGAGTCATAACCAGAGGGTAAATTTTCATGGTTCTATGATAGTTTTTTGGTATTGACAGTTATTAACCACCATTAAACCACTACTAAGAATCATTAATCATATAGCTAACATAGCTATTGAAAATTGCCATTTATAGTGGATTTTCCCATGAAAAATGGTGATTTTCCCTAGTTATGTAGCAGTTTACCAGAGGGTAACCATCCTCCAGGATTTTTCGGTTTTTGTTGCTGACCCTCTGAGGCACCGGACACTTGTTGCTCCGACAAAATCCTCCAGGGCTCTGGATCCAGCGGGTTCCGCGGCAAGGAATGCAGGATGGCCTGTGGAAGATGAACTTGGCTGATAGTGTGCATACATAAACATATATATGGTGGTTTCCATAAATGGGGATACCCCAAAACAAATGGGTTATAATGGAAAATCCATCTATAAATGGATGATTTAGGAGTACCCTGTGGTTATTTAACATAGCCATAGAAAATGGCCCATTTATAGATGATAAACATGGTGATTTACTTATTGAAAATGGTGCTTTTCCATGGCGATGTTAAATAACCAGAGGGTATATATTTATCTATATATACATACCAGTATATGTAGTAAACTTGACTGAGTATACTTCAGTCTCATGTGTATATATATATAGATCAAACATTGGGTATAATATATGATAAAGCTGAGAATATATTCTATTCTTACAAAAAAAATGGGATAGTATGTACCCATGCAATGCAAAACCATACGTTGGTTATGTTATAATTACACAATATACTGGTATAATCAGTATACAATATATGTTTTCACAGATAGTATTGATAATTTTATTGGGAATATATTGGGTATACACTGGAGAATATATTGGGGAAAATGATGATCAACCCCTGGAATATTGGTTGATATTGGTTACGAATCGCATCCCTATGAAATTGGTTTACGAATCACAATCACCAGTAGACTCGATCATCTAATCCCCTGTAATATCCAGTCAACAATGGTTTCTTTAACGGCTCAACTATAGTTTTCCCATTATCATCCCTATTTAACCATATTAAACCATATACCCTCTGGGAATGAAACATGGCAATGAAAATTGCTCAAGTCAGAATTTGTGGTGGCTTCATCATTAAACAATATCAGATAAAAACCATGCAAAATCGAATGACTCATTGTCAAAATCATGCTTCAAACCATATTAAACCATATAAAACCAATCAAAGTCCCATTGAATTCCAAGTCAATCCCATCAAAATCCTTTAAACTTCCATTAAACCACATTAATCATGAAAGTCTCCAAAAAATCTGATTATTACAGTCAGTAAATCACCCAGATCATACTAAACCCAATTAGATCCCATCGACCTCCATTTACAGATGTTTTTCCCAAAACTTCCATGTAGGCCACGGGGATTTCCCAGCGGCCCGCCATGGAACTGATTATCCTATGAAATATCTCCATAACATCACCATTAAATCCCATAAAATCAATGTTTGTTAATGGTTAGTTAAGTATGTTAAGTCTCCAATTGTTGAAGGGCGATTCTCCACATGACCACAATCAAGGATCCTTCTTACGTATTTATAATATTTCATCATTATTAATCCTGCTAATAACCATCCATATTATCCCAACCCATCATATTTATGGAATGTATCCATATGTGTAATGCTTTCTTCAGCTATCACTTATAACCCCCACAAATAGTATCATCCCCAAACTCATCATATCCGTCAATCAGCATTTATCAATCATATCCCAATATTTTGAAGGTTCTAAATGATTGGTATATGACGGTAAAATGGTGAATTGATGTGAATTGATTCTCATTTTATAGGGCATCAATCACCATTATGACAGCAAAACATTGGGATTTATTATGGATAATCATGATGATCATGTTGCCAATCACCATATGATCATTTTCACATAATTACGTTTAACCATCAATCACTGAAAAGGCTTATTGATGCCCCCTTTTTCATGGATAGTAATGATGATCATTATGTTCACATATTTTCACCCATCAATCACCATGTTTAATGGGTATATCAATGTATATCAACTATTTCAATGACCATTTTCACAAGCAAACTGTTAGTTTACCAGAGGCTAGGTGAACATGGTGATAATTGATGATAGCCTCTGGTAAACTAACAGTTTGCTATTGAAAATATGGCCATTGAAATAGTTGTTTTTCCCATTACAAATGATGATTTTCCATAGTTTTTTGTATGTTTACCATGTTTAATCACCATTTTTAATGGGAACCCCATGATATTCCCATGACAATCGATGGATGAACTCCATGAACTCCCCAAGTCTTCGCCTTGAAGGCAGCGCGGCGCAGCACGTCGATCACCGAAGCGCTGAAGTTGCTCAAGGAGGCCTACGTCGGCCGAAATGGCCATGGAGGTGGAGCCAAAGCTGGGCGTTCAGCTGGGGGTTTACCATGGTTTTATGTGAACGCCATGGTAAATTATTCATGGTAAAAAAACCTGAATGAATTATTCATGGTAAACAATGGTAATTTGTTATGTGAACACCAATTTTTATTCTTCAATTCTAAGAATTGGTGGCTGAACAACAAACACATGTGATTTATAAGCGATTTATGATGATTAAAATCCTGAACCATTTGGGAACATGAGTATCACACAGCATAACAGAGCACAGCATATGTTCGATACAATGCCATTACTGTTGAGATCCTTGTATTTTGATTGGAAAACCATTTCCATCTAAATCGTATTCGATGTTTGATCATCTCCAAGTTGGTTGATTGAGGTTCCTCGTGTCTGGAAGAATTCTTCCAAGCGACGCACTTGAACCTTCGCACCTGGCAGCAATGCGGCCACACTCTTGGCGAATGCGGTTGGTACGGCATCCCACATCCGCCCAGTATCTCGGAATCGGCCATACAGTGGCAGATGCCAAGGCAACATGGGCATGGACACAGCTGCGCTGATCTCCCTCAGCATCTTCGCTGTCCTTTAAAATCTCTCGCAGAGCAATGGATGATTCTTTGCGGTTGCGTTGGGAAACATTATGCACTGAAAGGTGATTGCTAGGAAGTCATGCGTCGAATATAATATAAGAATCACATATAGATTATTAATCAACCACGCGTCTGAATTGACAATATTCTACAGAATCGAACTGGCTGTGTTTTGAGGATCCTAACCTGTAACCTGTACAATGAAATATGAAACAATGTAAATAATGGAATTGCAGTGAGAACGATCCACAGTAGTGATTTACCTAACGAAAAATTTGCACTTTAGCCAACAAAAAATGTGATTAAGGAATGATTTCTGATAGCTAAGTTGGCTTGTTTCACTGATATTTCACTGGGGTCTGATGCTCTTCCATAGTGGTCTTAAAAGGATTATCCCAGCCATATGTGGAAGAACATATATGGTGATTTGATGGTGATAAAATTGGATCTAAAGGACTTGAATTGAATGGGATTGCAATGGATATTTGGGGGGGCTTTGATTGGTTTTTGTACGGATCAATATGGTTTGAACCATGGTTTTTGAAAATTATCATGGGGAACATGATGATGGTCCTTTGAAATTGGGGATGCCATGTTTTCAGCCAAATCTGGACGTACCCATACACATCGATGTCATATCCTTGGTGCAAACCTCTTGAAACCATTTGTAGCAACACATGGCATTCTCTGACCCGGAAATTTGGTGACTTTAGTTAGTATCGAACCATTCCCAAACTGCTTTCTATTCAATACAATATTATATATATAAATAGGTATATATATATATTATAAATATATAGTAGGTTACCTGTTTCTACCGCAGGTTTCCCCCCAATCAAACATCAGCATTTTTGGACCATACTGCAGGTCAGCACATTTCAGAACTGCCCGTTATATCACCATATTTAGTTGATAACACTGAACACCCATACTTCATTTCGAATATCCCATCATTATCCCATTAAGGACTCCAATAATATCCCATGGATATCCATTACCCTCCAGTAAAGTTACAGTTCGACCCTGAAAATCACCAATTTATAGTGGACAGTAATCTTCCAACCCCTATGCCAAGGTCTATGTTAACATTTACCGGAAGGATCTGGAAGGTAAATCTCCCAGAAACATCCCATGAGTCCCATCCGCAGCCATCCGCACAGATTCGCGCCTTGTTCAAGCACAAACATTCCACGGTGCCTTTGGCAAATGCACCGCCCGCCTGGCACCGCCCATCTGAGAACAACGAAGTCATGTCGAAAGAACGTTGATATCGCGTCGTTGCAATGCTGAAAACCCTGGGATTGAACATGATTAAAGTTGATTGAAGCGGGTTACATAAGGATTCAAAGAAAACACATGACTATTGCAAGTTACATGGGGATTGAAATAAGACCCATGAAGAATATAGGCGGCAAAACTGATCTAGATGTTTTGCTCGTAAAGCATGAACATTTCAGCGGATTCAATGCGGAAATTTCTCTGGCAAATATCAAGCTATGTCGTGAACTGAACCAACAGGCATCGGGATGCTCAGTGGCAAAGATGAAGGCATTCCTTCAACGTTCAATGATAAATGGGCAACTGGCTCAACAAAACTAGGTTACTGCTTTGTGGATACAATATGTTTTCTCGCTTGAATAAAACATGTTCATAACATGTTCCATGGAAAATCAAGCAACAACATCATTCTTAAGGATTCGACAAAAACCACCTGCCACTGGGATAAGGGGCCAACCCTTAACCATCATTTTTTTTCGATCACCGAGCTGCCCAGTTACTGCCGAGCTGTACACATGGCCACTGGCTCCGAGCTGCCGAGTTGTTCGGGTAACTCCGTCAGAACCGAGACGGTGTGCTCGCAGGTGTAGACCTCTACTCCCCTGTGGACCGTCACAACATCAACCCAATCCGCATTGTAGGCCTCATTGTGCCAAACCGTGATGTATCTATGTATGTATGTATGTATGTATGTATGTATGTATTTGTGCCTGCCTACTGACCCGGTAACTCATTTTCTTTGGGGTGAAAACATGAAAATCCTACTATTTTTCGTAATTACCAAAAAAATCTGGTTCCTTTTGAAAAAACTGTTTTTTATCATTCGGAATGCACTAATTTATATAGCTGGGTCTTCATACCCTCAAGATCTAGGTAACTAAAATCCCTCCCCCTGGGGTTCCCGTTGCGGGTTCTAAGCTCATAACCTCTTTGATTTTAGAACCCTGAGAGGTTATCATTTTAGAACCTTGAGCGTTTGGTTATATTAGCCTCGAGGTGCAAGCAAAAAGGGAACCAAATCTTGATGAGGTCTCTGCACAGAGGTGCAAGAAATGTTTGGAAGGTTTTGGTCGTTCAAGATTTCCATCAAAACCAGGTGATTTCGTACCCCAAAAGTGGCTCCAAAAGGTGCCCCCATCATCCCCATCGCCTGCTCCTTGTTGTAGATCACCCCAACGCTGCCGATCACGGAGCCGGGTTTGCCATAGGACCCCCTGGGCCAGGTCGACCCCAAGTAACTCATGGGATTTCTCGTGGATTTCTCGTGGATTTCTGTCGTACCCTCTGGTAATTTAACATTGAAATAGTGGATTTTCCCATTAACATTTGTGATTTTCCATAGAAAAATGTTAGTTTACCAGATGGTATATAGGTGATTTTCCCAGCTATAAACCTCCATTTAGTTCGGAGATTTCCAATTGCCATGTTTGACTACCGGAGGGTAAATGCCAGCAAACAATCTCTCTTTTTGGGCATGGTAGAATGAATCTTCTTGAGTATCCAGCAGTTCTGGTTGAACGGTTTTTTTCGGGAAATGCTTGTCATTTGACATTCTTGGCGGTCTGTGGTGAAGGGGATAGCAATACTGGATCCATATAACTCATGGATAAAAAATGATAAAATGGATGATATTTCAGCTTAATATTAATATGATGACACATACATCCCGGAGGCTGAGACAAGGGCACTGCTAGGTCATCATCATCATCATCATTGTCCTCTGGAGCGTGTACTTTTCTTTTGAGAGAATGCCAAATTTCCCTGACATATGCTTTCTATGGATCCGAATGCACGCGTCAGATGTTTTTCTGATCAGTCATTGAGGCGTCATTGAGCTTACTTGCAATTGACCTGAGCAGCCGCCACTGGTGGATATTGCCTAAGCACCCCCTCTGAGCTGACGAGGCTGAAGTAAAGAGTCTATTCCTTTCAGGGTGTGGCATCAGAGTGGCGTGCAATGCGCAATGCAGCAGGGGGTAATTACGCGTAAAACATGTGAACTGAAACGATGGCGGGAATTTTGATTGTGTTTCCCAAAAGCACCTGGCAAAATTGTAAAATTATGTAATATGCAATAGATACCCAACATTTCAAAAGATTCAATGATGTTCAATGCAATTTTTGGTGTTTTCTAGGCATGGTAAAATACCTCTTTTGCATATCCATCCTGACATGCACAAGAAACCGGTGTCATCAACCGTGGCTTGCTGGAAAATCTTGACCGCGCCGGAAACTGGCTGGATTTTCCCATGAAATATGGGGGTTTCCGGTTTCACTTTGCCCTTAAATCAATCCAATGAAAATGGCCTCAAAGTTTAGTTCGATGATTTTCGCAGCGACCAGGCCCCTCCATTTTTGTTGAGGATCTTGCAGCCCAGCTTTGATGACGTCGGAAGTGTAGCCCCAGTGGCCCCATATCAGAAACATGTTGGTGAACTCACCATGGGGCCCCATCAAAGTCATTTCAACTGCAACCAATGGAATTTTCATGAAATTCAATCATAATGATAACAGCGATAGTAAGAATTGACGTGACAATGGGATATTATATTGTTGCAATCTCCATGTGTTTTAGTGGGAATAACTACTAGTGATAATAATCAACTGAAGTGACGACTACTATGAAAGTAAAAAATTACAATTGCGATTTCTCAAGGGGATGATGGCGGCTTACTTTCAAGTGCACTCCCAAGGCTACCGGCTACCGGTGTAAAAAACCATGGGATTTTCCTGATGATTCGATCACCGATTCGTGAAGAAATCTCGATTTGTTCATATTGGCTATAAGTCAAACCCCTGGTACCTTCTGTTCACATCAAAATAGCTGGCATTTATGAATGTTCATCCCATTAAAATTTGGCTACAAATGGATGTTTCCTAAAATAGGGGGACCCCCAAATCATCAATTTTTGTTTGGGATTTTCCATTATAAACCATCCATTTTTGGGTACCCGCAGCCAATAGGAAACCCCCAAATAGGTTTTGACCCATCCCCATCAGTGGGAGCATCATCGAACTCCACGGTGGATTGAGGGGATCGATGATCCATTGAGTTTGATCATATACCCTCTGGTAAACATACATTTTTCTATGGGAAATCACCAGTTTTTCAATGGGACAATCCACTATTTCTATGGCCATGGCTTCAATAGCTACGCAACTAATTACCAGAGGGTACCTATAAAAATGCTGATTTCATTCCACCGCTTTTGTTTGTTGATCATGATCGCCAGTTTTCCGCAAAAAGTCCCGAACACAATAGAACAGTCAAATATGACAGTGTTTTGTTCCAATTGTTGCCAGGTTTTTATACTAGAACATGTGTTTTGTTGATTTTTCATGACAAATTATCTGTAGCAAATGTCATCTTCAAATTTACTTGGTAACGCACACCACCTCCATGATCATGAACCAGTTCCTAAAACTGAAACAGCGGGCTGGAAGTGCACTTCCAGTGAACTGTAAGTGGATATACCCTCTGGTAAACTAACATAACTATGGAAAATCACCATTTTTAATGGGAAATCCACTATACATGGCCACTTTCAATAGCTATGTTAGTTTACCAGAGGGTAGAACCCTAGTTTCTTCAGGATTCTATCCCAACTTATGGGGGTTAACTTTTTTTCCTCTTCAGTTGCCGGGGCAAAAGTTGTCTTACAGACGCTACATGCAAAGCGAGAGACTGGCGACACAAGCAAGGAAAAACAAGAGAATTAAATAAGAGACCAATCGGGTTTCCAATGGGAGCGGAATTTGAGATGTCCAACTGTTTCTTTGTTGCAAAAAAGACTAGCTTGAAGCATGATAGACCATATCGCAACCNATGTCCAACTGTTTCTTTGTTGCAAAAAAGACTAGCTTGAAGCATGATAGACCATATCGCAACCTGGCAACGTGGGGTCAAGTGCATTCTGAAGGCAGTTAGTTTGGATAAACCAAAGGATGCTCCATGAGATGCGGCATTGTGTTCTTGAAGTCTGGGAAAAGCAACCATCATGAAATGAACCCAATGACATCGGAACCTTTGTACCAGAAGGCCAAAACTGAGATTGTCGGTCAAAATTCCGGGTAGAAAGCCTTGAGACGCAATGGTGTCGATCAAAAAGAATGCCCAAGGAGTAAATTCAACTTGGTAGCCTCCGATCGAACTCCATCGCGAATTGGAAATACTTTCGCTTATGTAATCAACACTCGCTTGCGACAACCTGCGCCTTCTGGGAGGAATCACATGGTT
>BGPT01000187.1:193316-205420 GCA_003297045.1 Symbiodinium sp. clade C Y103 | reverse complement strand
CTGAAACGATTTCCTTTCTTTCCTTCATGACAACTTGATACACCTTGATACTTGATCTTGTATGATGATGTGGTAATATTGATAAGGGTAAAGACATGCAAAGACAACACATGAGAACATTGCAGTATTTGATTTAGTGTGTGGGCTGGGAAGCGGCGATGACCGAGCATCATGGCAGATTCTTTCCAACAGGGGCCCTGACCTCAAACGACGATATTTCTGGGAAACGGCGATAAAAAATAGAAAGATCAATATTTATTGCTGTTTCAAGATCGAGCGTTAATTTTACATAACCTGATGTTCTAGGTATATATATATATATATATCTGAAGCATACATATCTAGGGGTACTTACCAACGTTGGGGGGCGAGCGGGCCCTAGGGACACATCCCCTGGGGTCGGCGGCAGGGGGCGTAGCCCTTAAATTTGTGTGTTCCCCCCGGGTTGAAGGGCTCCACTTCGACAAAGAAATGCACCTCTTGGTGCTGTCAAGTCACATGTCTCAGCCACTTGTTGGTCTCAAAGCACTGCGCGGCATTTGAAAGTTCCCCCTGGCAGCGGTCACATGGAGATGTCCAATCCATGGGGCTACGCGAAATCATCCAGCCGTCATGGATGACCATGACTTAGTAATGGAACCCATGGTGATTTGGGGATCACCCACTTAAGAAACCCCCACATCGTCTGGTTGGGGACTCGGCTGCTGAAGGTCAGCTTCGTGGCAATAGTGATGCTTACAACCCCCTCAATAAATTGGGTTGTGACTCGTAACCCCTTTTTCACATGGCTACATATTATATCCACCTATTAGATGGAACCCCCAAGTTCCGATATCCAAGAAATTGGCTGGTTCATGTTGAAACTGAATAGATTTGTAGATTCCGTAGTTTGGGGGGTCCCATTTTTTGTGACCCAGGTGAAGTTGAATCCCCATTTCACGGTCTGAACACAACTATATACCAAATATCATGCATCATCCATGGAGTTGGATGAACCCTGGTCTTGGGGATCTTCAAGTCGTCAATTCCAAAGAAGTCGACCCGGACCCGGATCATCTCAGATCATCCCGTGGCCAGCACCTCTTTGGCAGTGGGCAGGCAACTCCCACAGTGAATTGAAGCCATGAGTTTTAAGGCCTTGACTCTTGCTGCACTGGCAGATGGCAAGGCACAGAGTGCTTAGGCTTAAGCGTTGGGGACACTACATTTTGAATTTTATCCTGGAATGATAGACCTCGAAATGGGACACCAAAATGAACAAATCCAATACTAAGTTACGGTTTCTTGGGTGTGTTTATTTATAGGAGGCTGGCCGGACCCAAGAACTCGTGAGCCAGCAAACCCAATTAAGTGTGGTAACCCCAAAAGCAAGCCCCAAGAATAGCTACCAAGTCTTCGAGTTTCACAAAACCAACAAGTTTCGTTTCGTAATGGATGTTCACTGGGTTTAGTATATTTGTTTGCAACGTGCGTTTGTCTGAAAATAGGATGCCCCATTTCATCCACTGGTGCAAAACCCTCAGTGTCCCCACTAACACTGCTATAAGTTGGTGGATTTGGGGTTAAATTCACCATCATCATTTAGACTCTCTCACATCATATTTTGAGTTACATATCCCATTCTACCCCCATCATTGCTTTTACACCTCTTTTTCATACATCACCCAAAAGACTATAGATGGCATACATTATTCTGTTCTTTCAATGTTTGAATCCTTAACCATCCCATTCACTAACCATAGAAGGGGGCTATGAAAAATCAATTTTCCATAGCACCTATAAAAAAATGCTGATTTCTGATGATTGACCTATTAAAAATGAACATTTATGATGATTTATCGAACTTTAAAATGGTGACTGTTCCAGTTTGCAAACTGCAAAATAACTTACCAAACTTCAAAAATTGTGATTTCTGTCCAGTTCGCAAGCTCTTCAATACCCTCTGGTAAATATAACATAACTATTAAAAATGACCATTCATAGTTGATTTTCCCAGTAAAATGGTTGATTTTCCATAGTTATGTTAGTTTACCAGAGGCTTAACCATAAGGTATCTCGCAATGGGCCCAATCCTTGGATCCTGGGGATCCGACAGCGTCCCCCAAGAGCTCCAAGCGTTCCAAGCAGAAGCGGTTCACGTTGGGCAGATCAAAGGGCAGGGAACGCACCTGGCGCAGGGATAGTAGTAGCAACAATAAGACGAATACGTGGTATCTAATATCAAGAGTGATGTTCAAAGAAAACATGGTAAGAGTCATAACAATGGAAAAAATGAGTACAACAACAAGCAATATTGATTCATCGTAATATCATTGAAGTGTCTCACAATAGTGGAATGCCTGGACCTGAAACCTCCTGAAAGCGTTACTAAGATCATGCTCCACGGTCGTGAAATTCAAGCCCACCTTCCCTCCCATGGAAAGCAACTTTTGAGACATAGCCCAATACCTACTTGCAGGATCATCCCAGGTTGCAACTGGTTAGTATAACCATCGGTACAACAGTTATTAACATTAACCCATTGTTAAATATTGTTAACCCATTGTTAACAACTACTGTTAACCCATCATTAACAGTACAACAATGGTTAGTTATAACTTTGTTAGCCCATTGTTCAACAGGTTTGATCATCGCCCGCCTGCGAATGCGTGAGCGCTTCCCCCAGGACGTTCAGCGAAGTCCTCTGCAGTCCATCGCAGTGCGACAGCTCCTGTAGCTGGGAGCTGGAAAATATGAGGATTCAAGCATCAAGGGATCAAAGATATTCAAAGATTGGGATTTCAGATGACTTAAGCTGTGAATCATTGTGGTTTTAATATGTATCTGTTGTCATTGGGATTTGAGCCGTACAAAGGAGAAGATAAATATACCTTGAGATTTCCGCCATTGGGGAGGTTCAATATCACTTGAAATGGTGGTGACGTTGTGCTGAGTGGTCAAAGAGGGATGAAGGCCCCGAAAAGGTAGCAAACCTGCCAGCTTTTGGGGGCGCACGGTGGAAAACCAGGTTGGTCTCCCTCTCATAGAAACTCTGATCCTGATAGATGTTTCGGTCCCTCATTCGGTGAAACTGTCATGTCAGCCAGTTATACTGAGTGTCACTGACTTGTCTATATACATTGAATAATGGACACTGTCTTTCACTTACGATTCCGGAAGAAGTGGTTCTTCTGCTCCCTTGTTACCATAGTGGATTTTATTGTCAGTTCTTCATCTGGGTGGCTCTGGAAAAAAGTGCTAGATACACTGAAGTCATCACCGAGGATCATGGGTATGCGGCCGGCAAGAAAGTCAAATCCGCTGTAATCAACAATCGCTGATGAATGAACAGAATGATGTTTTTCCTGAATTCTTCTGGAAACAACTTGACAAACGTCCAACTAGGCTGAAGTCCAACGGCTGCATCTATGATTTCTTCACGGTGAGAGCCGGCCTGCCTGGATGAGGGCAACAAACTCCAAACGCCACAGCCTGGGAGAAAGAAGCAGTTCATTCGGCCTGATCTTTTGGCCAGCCAACACAGATATGTGCCATGGTCAAAACATGTTGTTGGCATTGGGTTATGGTCATCCATCTCATATTGGAAATCCTTTTAGTGGATATCTAGATCCCTGTTGATTGGATTGATGACCCATCCCTTTTGTGGCAAAACAACCCATGTTTTGCCCATGTGCTGAATAAGACAAATCGTAGGAGGCATGGTGTAAGGCTATACTCACAAGTTATGAGGTGAGAGGCTGAGACAGAACTCACAGGTTTCAGCTGTTTGAGTCTTGACTTTCAGCTTCAGATTGCTTGAAAGTGTCCGATTCATTTTGTGTGATTTCACCCCCGTCACAACGCAAACATAGACTCTTTAGCGCATGTCACAGAGCAGGGTTCTCAGTACTTCATTTGTCATATCCTCGATGTGCAGTTTTTAAACCATTGTTTAACCAAACGACTCGGGACATCATCAAGGCCAACCTTTGCACATGTTTTTTGCTGTTTAGGTTACGTTAGGTTCATGATGCTTACTGATTAATCCCCGTGATTCCCATCCGAGCCCAGGTCTCCGAGGTCTCCAAGGTCTGAGCGCCCCGGGCAAACAAGGTAAGGAGCGAAGGACTTGCAGTTGACCCAGGGTCAAGGGGATGAGTTCGCATTCATCCGCCTGGTGCCGCAGTGGATGGCATGGCATGGGGTGTCACAGATCCGGAAATCTGGTTGTTCATGGTTGTTCTTATAGTCCCTCTATATGGATCCAAATACTTCCTGAGCAGGTACTTAACCCATCTGAAAACCCCTGAAATCATAGCCCAATTACCTCCTGAGAAGGACTTGGATCCACAGGGTGTGATTGAATCATCCAATTCTCCATAATTTTGAACCATACCCCTTTGCAATCTTGATATATAATTATAATTATATATATATAATTATATATATACATATATATATACATATATGTGATATCTAATCTAATGATCTAATTATCTAATTGCTCTCCACGTCCAGTTGCCGTGCGTATCCGATCCCAGAAGACCTTGAACTCAATCTCAAGCCGCTCTTGGTACAGATTTCGATCCGCTTTGATGAAGTCTGGGGCCTCATGTTTAAACCAATCACAACTGCCATGAAATGCTGTACGGAGGCCGAATTGGGCGAGGAGACAGTCTCATGTTTCTTGTCCTGTGCATTGGGATTTCACTGGCACACCCGAGTGCCCCGCAACTCCCGCGTTGACCGAGGCCTTAAAGTGGGATGATCAAGGTCTGGTGCTTGAGAGGGGTGTGTAGTGTGAGAAGCTTCAATTGGAAGCATCCTACCTTTCATGGGCTACCGGCTGGTACGGAGTTCCATACAATCAGTCAATATTTATTTTTAGGTTTATGCTTCTGACGACCTATGACTTGCGACCGTCCCTTGCCTTCCTGAATCCAGCCCCCCCCCCCAGTTGTGACCGTCCTGGACTGCTTGCGCGGATTTCGACCCCAGGATGGGCGTACCAAGTATCGGGCCCTACTGAACTTGTAGCCTTTCATCAGCCCTGCTTGATCCTGGCTCAAGTGGTTCCCATATGTCCCAAACCTAAAACAAAAACTTTGGCGAAATGGTTTCCTTTACTAACCAACCATTGGTTACTCACCATGATTACCCATTTCTATAGTAGATTATGGTAACCATTCAGCGCGATACTAACCGCTACTAACCCTGATATTCTCCAGTTGTTGCAATACTAACCATTACTAACCCTGGGGAAAACTTACATGGATGTGGTTTCTGTATGAACATGATCTACAAATGGTGTTTTACGCGTTGGTTTACCCTGGAGTAACCCTCATGCATAGTGAGCCACGCCTGAACTTCCAGATCTACACAGAGACCTAAAGCCATGGCGGCGAGTACCGGGCCAAGGAGGGAAAGGGTCATCCACCTTTCTTCGACGCAAAAAAATGGGGATATATTATCTAATGAAGAAAGACATGGGGATATCATGGAATCCACTGCTAATCTTGATGAAACGGCTTGCAGTGAGGGAAAAAAACGCACTTGGGGAGGTGAAAAAAAAACTCACAAAAAGAAAAGGCCAAACGAATACGAAACAACGCGGTCATGGTTTCCTGTCGATATTTTCCTTACATCAAGCGATTATACCTGGACCCTCCAAATGTCCTAAAAACATCCAAAAACTGGTAAAGGTATGTAAAAGTACTAAAACTATGGGGTAAAACACCATTTGTTGTGGGTACAAACGGAGGGTCTAGGTATCTCCATATTTGATGGCCAAACCATCAGTTTTCATGGGTAAATCCCATTTTTCATGGATGTTTACACCCTAATCACCTGATTGAGGAGCGGGCAGCGCACATCAGATCCTCTAGAAGTGGTGGGCATGAGCCCCAGCACCACGGCATCTCCGAGGGACTCAGTTTGCTGCTGTGAGTGATGGAGTTTTTATCATGTTTTTTTAATGGTCTGATGGTGAGTCAACCACCATCAGCCAACCATAAACTAACTTGAGGTTAAGACACCGATTTCGATCTCAGCTCAAGACCATGTCTAGGTGAAGAGTCTTAGTTTTGTCCACGAAGCAGGATGACATCTGCCTTGGGATCTGGAGACGGGACTTCGCTGCGGCAACCACTCAGTTCTGGGGGACATCAGCCATGAGCCATGAGCCATCCTGTCCCACTATGCTGGTGTTAATAGGTTTTCCTGTGAAGTGCAAGTTCAGGATCCCTATCAAACCAGGTCGTATCACACACTATTTCATCACCAACCTACCTTCATTTATCAATTATTTCGACTGTATGTGTATATATATATATATTATACTAGTACATAGATTACTGTATATCATATCCCCATGCTCAGTGGTCAACCTCCCTACATTTGGCGCTTCAGATCCCCATACCCATGAGAGCATCCGAGTGGCTGCCACGATTCACACCTTGGTTGCGACAGAAATAGAAAACATCCCGGAATTGGAAATGGTTTTTCATGGAACTCCGGAGATTCCCTCACTTCAGTGATATTATCGATGGAACAAAAAAAAAGAACAAACGTGGGTTTCCCCCCAAAACCCAGATCATGGAACACTTAAAGGCAACCAAGGCCTTGCGCCGGCAGTTTAGCTCCCCAATCCTTATGAAGTCTTGGTTGACGCCAGTTCGGGGGATTCAAAAAGATATGCCTTTTTGGGCTGTTCTGCGGATGCTTTCCCTTACTCTCCCTACTACCTTTGGTTCTTTAACATAGTCATGGGAAATGGTCCATTGATAGATTCTTGATGATGATTTGCCATGATTCACCTATTATAATGATCCAGCCATCAGCCATCAAAAACCCGTCTTGTCTGGGCAAGGTCGACTAAGGCGCCGGGCTGTAAGAGATGGTTCAACGAAGTCAAGCCCCAGTCAACGAAGTCCCAATGAATGGCCTATAGAAAAACGGTGATTTAATGGGGCTTAAGCTACAAAAATGGGGATTGAATGGGGATGGGGATGGATCAAAACCTATGAAAGAATCAGAATCTGGGGAAAATGAACCACCCATTTACAGTACCAACTATTTTGGTGTGAACAGAAGAGTGCCAGGGCTCTGACCCATAGTCACATCCTCATTATCATGTAATACTTCAACGACCTGTACTGCTTGATAGACTAGCCATGCCCCCTTATTATATTTAACACATATCAAATATTTCGGAAATTGACCCCGATCATATATGAAATACCTCCCAAGTGACAAGCCTGGTGGAATGTATGGTATAGGATCTATTCATGCATTGGGCTCCTTGATGGCGGTATTTAATAGTGAGGATGGGATTGTTTCCGCAGTTCTGCAAGTCAGTTTCCACAGTGTTCTATGAGGTTCCTATACTCTCTGGTACTCAAACATGGCAAGGGAAAATACCCCATTTCATAGATGATTTCCCATTTAAGGGAGTTTCAATTGCCATGTTTCATTGCCAGATGGTAAATGTATTGGACATGGGTGGAAATTGGAAAGAAGATGAAACAACAATTTCTGCGTGCGCCTTTTGCCGTCAATAGTTGTCCACCAAAAAGACAGAAAAGTGCCATCATAAAATCAGAATCTAGGTTCATGTTCAACTCCAAACCTCGGATTTAAACCGTTAGTGTGCATTCATTCTGAGTATGTTCGAAAAATCTGATATGTTGCCCAGTTTCCTGACTGAAAAATCATGAGTTCGAACCTGGTTCCTCCGAAACAAACCAACAAGTCCAACAGGTACCAGCCTCACTTCCTGGTGCCACTGGTGCCAGCAGCCAATAGGAGCGATCGGGCAGATCCTGATGGCGCCCGGCGGCATCTGTGGAACCCAAATCTGGGATGTGGAGGCATCGGATAGACGTGGTTGATAATCCAGAAACATAGCTAGGGATATTCCATACAATAATATATATATAACTAGATATAGCTAGGGTGTGGTTATTTCTTACCCATTTACAACCTTTAAGTGGAAATGCCTGGGTTTACAGCTTCAATTATCGTCTGTGCATTGGTAGATGACCTTGGGATCTGCTTCCTTGATACTTTATATCGTTGATACTAGTTGATGGTTGTTGGCACACTGGAACCAATTGGCGCTGTGGCAACAGTCAGAATGATAACATGTCCGATATTTCTGAAGTCACGGCTTGAGAAGCCATAGAGTTAGACACTTTTTTGAAGTGGCACAGATCTGGCTAAATTATATATGGTAATTCACCAACCTGAAATATGCGTATTTGGGCATGATTCCCCTCAATCCGAACCATACAACTATGGTGACGTGGCAGTGACGTTGGAATTCAGAAAGTCAGACCCCAACGAAGCTCTTACAACCTTCAAGCAAAATGCCCCAGCAATGAACCTCGTCTTCACTGATCGGAGCATTCGTAGCCGGAACCCACCTCCCAGATCGATCCTCACAAGGGGAGGTGTGGCCATCGCCATTTATGCCAGGGTGTGTGTCAACATTGGCGGGAAATATTGGCATAGGAAGTTTCAACCATTGGACTTGTGGCGGTTTCCATTTTGATCCATTTTGTTTATGCACAAGACGACATTTCAATGATTTCCATGGTGGAAGTCCAGTGCTACACCAGTAGCCATACCCAAACCTTGAGGTCGCGTCCTTGAAGTGCGTCAGTGGAACTTGTCCAAAGGCTTGGTGCAACGGACTTGTCCTGCTTCGATTTTTTCCCCGGGAAAAGGTGATGAAACAACCAACTTGCAATAGTCCCAAAAACTCCAAAACTGACTGAGCTTCAAAATTCTTCAAAATATGTCCTTGAAATCCAACCAGTTCAATGGTCACTCATGTCACGTACTTAGCTTCTCCATCCCTAGAAAAAAGCCGAGAACGCGACGTGACCAGCAACCGATCACAGCCCGGGTCTACTCCTTCGACAGGAGAGCTCCAAGGACAGCTGAGTCCACACCTGGAGGGTCCAAACAGATGACTAAGGCTTCCTCCACGTCCCCAAGGTGAGGCACACCATTTTTGTTGGTTTCTACATCCATTCCATCCCTTCAGGAAGGCGAGCCGTCTGCCTGGCTTTGGTCGCCGCAGCCCGCCTTCAGGTTGTCCAGTTGCTGCTGCGAGAACTCCACTTGGGCCAGCCACTGGACCTACCACGCTGAACGAGTCTAGATGTGTGCAAGGTGGAGTCGCTCCCCCAAACAACAAACAGATGGGGAAGTTGGGTTGGAACTATAGATATAATATAACTATAATAACTACTAATTGGTGGCGAACTACCCGCGAATCGTAAGTAGGTTAGTTCACCCGAATTATAAGTGGATTAAGAGCATATTAACCCCTACTATCCCAGCTATAACCAGGGATATATCCTGCTTGGGAAGTGGGATGAGCCACCAAGTAGGTTTCTGGTCCTTCTGGGGGTTTACAGAAATACATCATCCAACTTGTAACTGCGAGAGCCTTCTTGAGGGGTTGAAGCATCTTCCAAGTCATGGGGCTCTATAGCCCAGGAAGAAAGTTCTACAGTTCCACCATCCCCAAAAAGGCGACCTCAATAAACCCCACACATTCTTAGGTGGTTCACGACCCTGTACGGGTTAGCTGAATCCCCCTTTGAAAGCCCCTGAAACATGCATGGATGAACTTGGATGAACATTCTCGCACATTTCATGGAGCCTGAAAAAGATTGATCAAGTGTAGGGAAAATTGATGTAAGATTCACAAGAATTTACCTAACGTCCGAGTTGAAAAACCCTTGAAACGTGGAGAGATGTTTGGTTCTCCCTGTGGCGGCCCTGGCATACCTCCACCTGCAAGGGCTCTTCGACTCCTGAGACATGCCATCTTTCTGGGGCTTCATTCTCGGTGCAGATTTCTTCCCGAAGATTGAGTCGGAAATTTGGAAAACCATGGAATACCCATAAAATGTCAACTTCACTTCCATTGTCCATCGCAAACTGTTAAATGACCAGCGGGTATCTGAAACAGATGCATTGCAAATTCGAGCGTGAAACAGGAGCGTGAAGGCCCTCAGGGCCCTCATCCTGGATGTGCCTTACAGATCCGAAGATGTTCATTGATTCCCCATGTCTGGTGGAATTCCTCTTAGGACAATCATATAGGATATCATGGCGACTTCATTCATAACAAACAAAGTACCACAATGAGAATAACATGAATCAAAATCACTCTACCCTCTGGTAAACTGACATCGCTATGGAAAATCCTCATGTTAATAGCAAAATCAATGAACTAGATGGGCTACTTTCAATAGCTATGTTAAAATACTAGATGGGATATAATTTGATATAATATTACCCTCTGGTAATCAAACATGGCAATGGAAAAGCCACTATTTATAGATGATATTCCCATTGAAACCTCCATTTAGTTCGAGGATTTCCAATTGCCAGGTTTGATTACCGGATGGTAAATCAAACATGTCACTGTCTCAACAACTCCATAGCTCTGCCAAAAGCTGCGGTGAACCCCTGCAAGTCCTGGTGGTAAAAGCAGAAATGTGGAGGAGCCTGATGGAACCTCCAGCGAAGAGCTCCACCACGGAACCATGGCGAAGTAATGTGGTAAACCCAAAAACAAACCCTACCATTTGGGGATGATTTGAATACCACCCATCTCTGGTACTTTTGGATTGTTACCACACGCGAAGATGTCATGGGCGGAATCATAGATACCCTGCATTGTTTGTCGGCAAAATCATGGTATCTTCTTCTGTCCCATCAAAAAAAACGGAAAACATAAGCCGCTCACCTACCAGAAACAGGCTGACCGTAACTGCTGTGGAGGAGTTCCACTGTGGAGACTACCCGTCCATTCACCACCTGCTCTGGGAGGAGTAGAGCCAGTCCATGGTTCCCTCCCGCGGTGGAACAGCGGGTGCAAAGTATGAGAATGCGGGTGGATTGTGTATTACGGTAAGGATATCTGAATGAAACCAGCATGTTGTACAATATCATATAGTCCATGCTTGTTCTTCTCTCAATTTGGAAGGGATGTTCATTAAAATTCAGCACCAAGTGGGCGAATCATTGAAGAATGTGGAATGATCTCTTGGTGGGAATAACCTGTCGTGCGATAAAATTGGGGAGGATCAGGAAAAAAAACATAGTAATCACCAGGATGACGTAATGGTAAGTTCGGCTGCAACAGCTTAAGATGTGAATGTCAATCCAAATTTTGCAGAGAATGGGTTTGGACCCATATTCACATCATAGGCCGTACCCCCGAATCGTCACTACCACGATGAAACAATCATTTCTTTCCGGCTGTTTGGGCTTCAGGGTATATCAATCCAAAGATGAATAGTGATGAATGATGAATAATAAACATCCGAATGTTTGGATATCCCTATTGTTGATGCTCACTATTCATCATTATTCATCAGTATTGGGATGTTCATCATATCCCAAATAATGATTTCAGAATGATGAAATTCAATTCTTATATCATGTTTCAGTGATATCCTGCTAGGAAAAGATGTATTGACCCATGCCTAGTCACAAGCTCATCTTGTTGGGAAACCCACCTGGATGTTCACCCACCACCAAGCGATGTAGCTGGAACCGCATCAGGTTCTCAGGGTTCTCAGGAACCAGGAGGCAACGCGGAAGCTTCCTGGCAGCAGCGGAATGCTGATGTTACCACCATCAAAAACGATGCTTGGCCCCATCTAAAGATGGTGGTTTACCCATAAAAATGGTGGTTTAGCAAAAAACCATCGGGATCAACCGAAAGAAATTGTGGTTTAATCTTCAAAAGTGGTGGTTGAGTTATCAAACATGGAAATATCCGCCGACCCCGGCCTTGGCCAAGGCAGGGGCGGCGCCTGGGACCACCGGAGGTGTAGAACCTGCTGTGTCACGGCCATGGCTTCCAACGCTTCCGCAGGCCTTTCCAAGGCAACTCTCGCAGTTACACGCCAGGGCCATCTGTTTTTAAGGGCGTNTTTAAGGGCGTTCAAGCCTGCCGTTTGTCGGGCCCAAACCCTTCCAACGCTTCCGCAGGCCTCTCCAAGGCAACTCTCGCAGTTACACGCCAGGGCCATCTGTTTTTTAAAGGCGTTCAAGCCTGCCGTTTGCCGGGCCCAAACCCTTCCAACGCTTCCGCA
>BGPT01000187.1:147998-192277 GCA_003297045.1 Symbiodinium sp. clade C Y103 | reverse complement strand
GTTTGCCGGGCCCAAACCCTTCCAACGCTTCCGCAGGCCTTTCCAAGGCAACTCTCGCAGTTACACGCCAGGGCCATCTGTTTTTAAGGGCGTTCAAGCCTGCCGTTTGCCGGGCCCAAACCCTTCCAACGCTTCCGCAGGCCTTTCCAAGGCAACTCTCGCAGTTACACGCCAGGGCCATCTGTTTTTAAAGGGCGTTCAAGCCTGCCGTTTGCCGGGCCCAAACCCTTCCAACGCTTCCGCAGGCCTTTCCAAGGCAACTCTCGCAGTTACATGCCAGGGCCATCTGNCCCCGAGAAGCACTTGCAACTCCGCTCCAAGACCGCTAGGTCAAGATGAAAGTGCGTGAATGTGGGGTCGGCGGCACCAGGGCGTTAGCCCTTTTATATTTGGATTGATCTGAGTGAAAATTTACAGGAAACGATAGTTCCAAGAAATAAGGGGGTTCTCTACAATTTCCTTTCACTGAGTCGCCCAATTCAAGGAACCCGTGAAAAATCGAGGACACGGTGTCAATCATCCCGCTGGTGGTCGACGGCTGTACGCATCATGTGCGAGAAATGCGTGGCTCATTTGATGGGCTAAAGCGAATCATCAACATATTTTTGTGATTTGTTTGGGTTTTACTATGCACAAGGCAGGGTGCAAATGGCAAATGGGTGTGTCTGAAAATGGTGTATACGTGTGTATACCCCTAATAAGAGCCATTTAGTAGGGATAATGGTCAGCAAAACCATTGGGTTTAGGGGTACACGATTTTCAGACAAACCCATACATATTATTGGGTTTACCAGATAATGTCTGGTAAACTAACATAACTATGGAAAATCACCATTTTTCATGGGAAAAAACACTATAAATAGCCATTTTCAATAGCTATGTTAGTTTACCAGGTATACCACATTCCAGTCCTGGGACATGGCGGTCTGGTCATCCCATTGGAATCCATGGTCTATCCCAAATGGAAATTGATGACTCGATGACCATCCTACAGTGGATTGTAGTAGACTTGGAGATCGTAAATTCGAAAATATATCATGCATTATAATATAATATATATATATATATATTATATACACGAATTATAAGATACTGTATATGTATATAGACTTAGCAATTCTTGATATGATATGGCCATGGCACATGATTACGGGTCAACAGCATGACGAATGCCGCCCCGGTTCACGTCAAATAGTAAGGTCAAATAATCCCATAACCAACACATTGAATATCCCCCGATATGAATCCCAAAATGAATAGATATTTAATTAAAATTCTCAATCAGTGTTTCCAGGGGCATATGATATTCAATATTAGGTGGAAGGGGCTAGTAAGTGGGTAGTTATAACCCCAGTTGAGACTGGACTAACTCTACTTGCCCTACTTTTACATATACTTATACGACCTAGGACTGTGGTTATAACCCGCTTGATAACTAGGCTGAACCAGCAAGAAACTGCATCAAGAACCACTGCGATACCTGAGGATAGCCAGAGCAGTCCGCTGCTGCACTTTTCTACGTGGGCAATTGACATCTGTTGATCATTCAGCGTCCGAAAATGCTTCCACGGCTGTTTCAATACCAGGGTAGTACCTGTGTGAAATGATTAAATGGTCCTACGATCTTAAACACGTACATGGGTACGTGCCTGCAACGGACCAAAGCCTAGTCTGATCCTCGCCGATCCTACGCTGCAAAAAGATACATGAGCCAATGACAATAGGCCACCGACATTAGCAAATGGACGTGGTCCACCGATTCTTCATGGATCCCATGTCGTTTGTTTGAACCCGAATTGATGCTTGCGTGCTGTCTTCTCATTTTTGGTGGTTGAAATATCCATCAATGGCTCCATAGTCCATCGTATTGTCAGTTTGCTGGATAACTCTCCACTGTTGCCGGCAAGTATTCCCAAGTTTGTTGATACAGTCTATGCTGTTGCTAGATGACAACCCGCTTATATCGCTTTTCAGTTGGAGAAATCCGCATCACAACAATATCCTTTGATCTTTGTTGCTTGGTAACTTCGTATTCCAGCCTATTGTCAGTGTGCTCACAGGTCATCTACTGTAACTTCCTTTTCTTTGACAGGAACCCTGGAAAATAATCAAAAACAGATGCTTCCTGTCCCATCTGATCGAGCCACTCGCGCAACTTCCGTGCACCAAGGATCACCCTGGGCGCGTACTTCTCCGCAAATTTCGCATCGCCTTTGGATCTACCCGGCCATGAAAACGCGGAAGTTCATGCACGTGCTCAATCGCTTGAGCACCATCAAAGTCCACGAAAGCGATGTGCAGGCAGAGCTTGCCTAGGTTTGAGCGACTTCAGGAGGCTGTTGAGACTGGGACATTCACAGATTCACAGTGTCTTGAATACGTATATAGATTGTGGTTTCCCCATCAAAACTAGACGTTGAATTGAAATAGGTTCTAAGAGATGCGGCAATAACCGCAATTTACAGATCAATCTCATTAAGCAATGGTTGCAATCTCGGGGAAGTTGCTTCTACTGTGATTTCAAAATGGTGGCTCAGGTTTGCGGCTGCGGAACAGGATGAAACAGGGCAGGAAACACGTGCTTGGGTGTGGATTATCAGTTGTGATTCTGTGTAGTACCCTTCTTTGAGTTTTCGCGGAAATTTGGGTGTCTACCTTTATTGGCGTTGAAGAAGATCCTTCAAATTGGTTTCAAAAAAACAAACAAGCAAAAACAACTGTGAAGAACAAGCCCCAGGTTGTAATTCATTGGTCGGGTTTCATTTCCCTGGTTCAGCCCCACCTTTCGACCCCAACATCAAACATGGATCATTGGATCATGAACCCCAGCCTTCTCCGATCTCCAATCCCATCCAACCCCATCCCCATCATCCCAATCATCCCATCATCTCTGGTGATCGAATTCGTCCAGATGTATCACCATCTAATCCACCATGGGTGATTTTGCCTCTCAAATGCATAAATAGAACCTCTGGTAAACTAACATAGCTATTGAAAATTGCCATTTATAGTGGATTTCCCATTAAAAATGGTGATTTTCCATAGTTATGTTAGTTTACCAGAGGGTAATATAACCATCTATTTCGGAAATTTCCATGGATTTCCATCCCAATCCTCCCATCCTCATCCCACCACTTCCGGGTGCATCCCAGCTAGCAAGTGGTTTGTAACCATGGTACACAACCCACTTATTGATAGGATATCCCACTTGTATAATGGCTTATAATGTTGGAAAAAAAATCATAAAGCATCCCCAATGACAAAAACCATGTTTATAGGTGGTATGTTTACCATTCCCAGTCATGGATGGTTTATGCCATTGTTTTACCCCACAGTAATCCTCCCACCAAGCTGCTCCGGTCCCAGCCATAGGCATCTCCTGGCAGCGTGGCCACGCCCGTGTCCCTCAGCAGCTGCTCCGCCAGCTGCTCCGCCGACGAAAGGCCGCGCCGCCCCAGCCGCGTTGCGACGCCGGCGCCGAGCTCGGCGTTGAGCCAGGCGTAGAAACCGCCTACGGCTGCGCCGGGGACACCGACACGGTGGGGCAGGGGGAGGATGGGTCTGGAGATCTGGAAAAGCATGGGAAAAAACCATGGCAAGAGATGTGAAGGATGGTTGGATTCTGGACTTTACACTCATTTTTCGCTGGATTTTTTTTTCTGGATGTCATTAATCATGGTGACTAACATAGCCCCCACAGTGGGGAACTTCGCAGCCTGTGGGAGGTACCACGCGACACTCGCCATCCGCGTTGACCACATCCGCAAAAGTCTGCCCGACAGCCGCCAGGATGTGCCGGGAGGCCCGGTGATAGTGACGCATGGCCCGGGCGTCCTGGAAACCCATGGTCAACCGATGGTAAAACCCCAAGGAAATCGCAAAGTTTGATGATTAAATTCAGTGAAATCTCTCGTCTTCATGCGTGTTTGATGGTTACTTAACAACCTCATTGTTACATTGTTATCCTCTAGTAGACTAACATAGTCACGGCCGTTAAATCCATAGAAATGCTGGACTTTTCCAGATCTAAACGACTGTGAACTGGATGAAAAACGCCACGACGTTGGTGGAATTTACCAGCAATAAATGGAAAATTACCAGCTGAGAATGGTGGCATAGTATGACATAATATGACTATATATTATCATATATTATCTATTTATGATTCAACAAGACAATGTCAAGCAATTAAATGTCGAAAATCCAATTCCATAAACCTGGATTTTGGGATGGGTTTAGACCACCCACTTCTGGTCAAATAGGGATGTCTTCTGGTGATATTAGGTTTACCTACGCCAGTAATTTCTTTGCAAAATGGAGCAAAAACGTGATGGCGATGTGATGCTTCTGTGATGCTTCTTGAAAAAGTCACTTCTTTGGTAGATGTTGGATTGGAAAGGGGAAAAGGTATTCCAGTGTGCACCGATCTTCTATGCAAGAGTTGGGAGGTAAGTGAGAGAGTTGATGCTGTTTTGATAGCTTTCCCAAAAAAGACAAGAGTGTTCCAGTTGCATCAACTGACTACCCTCGGGTGTCATGAAACGTGGCTTGCCGGAAAATCCCCCATTTAGTTCTATGATTTTTTCCAGCTATAGACCTCCATTCAGTTCAGGGATTTTCCAGCCACTTTTGATTAATAACCATTGATAACCATCACTAATCATCATTTATCTTCATCAATCATCACTAAACATTCATGAACTATCATTAGAATCATTATATAAGCAGAGGATAACTCTCCCGTCCAGACATGGCTTGACCCGTCCTCCGAGTCTTGGTGCGTCTGGAAGGCCGGGATGGAGCCAAACTGGATCGGTGCGCTCACGGAGGAATGAGTCTCCGAGGCATACACCGCCATGGCGTCCAAAATGCAACGCAAGGCTGGGGGAAAAACGAAGGCGCCCATTCTCCAACCTTCAGGGCTTTGGGGAATTGACCACGATCCTAAAGTTATGGAGGTACCTTGAAATTTAGGCCTTACATACATAGGCCTTGGAGATGGTAGGTACCTCCAATTTCGTTCGGTTCCTGAAATGGCCAGTGAGATTCAGGGCTTTGGGGTTTAATTGGCGTGAATTTTTATGGGTAGAACATGGTATAAGATGGTGTAACCATGGTGAGTTCAGCCCCATACGACAGGAGTTGGGGTTGTCTGGAAAATAAGGTACCCTCTGGTGATTTAACAGCAGGCTATGGAAGCCATGGTCCATGGTTTATGATGATTTACCGAACTTTAAAATGGTGGTGTTCCATAGTTATGTTAAATAACCGGAAGGTATGTATATATATATATACAATATATACAATATACACATCAATTCCAATGGACTCAAAACTCATGTTCCTCATCAAAATTACCATTTGGGGGGAAAGATCCATTTTCAGACACACCCACTTCAAAAAAACAAAGCTGCTTGGTGGGTTTCAATTTCTATTCTGATGGGGAATGGAGGAATGGACATATACACAAAAATGAAGCAACAATCAAGAACATATGGACTTCGAGATCCAAAACACCAACGGAAATCACGGGGAATAGGCCCTCTCTGCGTCCATGTTGAAGCCCAACCTCAGATTCAAATCTCGAGTTCCTCTTCAGAATTCATATTAGCCCTTTGCCAGTCATATTCTTTTAGAGTTCTGGACCGGACCTTTACATAGATCCAGTCGTCACAATCCCCCAATTCAACCACTCCTAATCCAGTACCTCGCGCGCCTCCTCCGCCAGAAGTCTTGGAGATGCCAGTCAAAATGATCGTTCCTTCTGGATAGTGCTTTGCAAAGGATTCATGCCTGGAGATCATCTTCAGAGGGGGGATGAGAAATCTCAACGATGTCATGAAAAAACCACGAATGTGTGAAAGTTTCAAATGGATGAGGGTGTGTCAATTGAAAACAAACAAAACTTATGGCGTTTGTCATATATTTTCCCATACCCCGTTTTCTCAACCCTCAAACCTTCCAAAAAGGAAAAAACTCTGACCCAGCATAATTCTCCTAGCCAGACTATGTCATAGTACAAAACAAATATGAAAAAGTCAACAACAAAAAATACTCAAAAAAAAAGATGGTGTCCATATTTTCCCAACCAGATTCTTTCCATCAAATTGCATGAGGTCGTAAATCTCATCGGCCAAAACCAGCAGGCGATGTTTTCGCGCCACCTCCGCCAAAGCTTTGACCTGCTCTGGGGTGCAAGCTGTTCCTGGGCCGAAAATTAAGCAGTGGGGCCCAGGTAAAGAACCAGGTGGTGACTGGATATCACCTACATTTTTCCAGTACAAGTCTTTGGATATATCATTATCTATCTATATGTACTCATTTATTTACTTATCTATCTACTATATATATATATAGAGTTGTTGTTCATGAATTTCTATGTGTCTTTATGTTATGTTCTTACTGGGTTCAACTCCCACAATTCCCATAGACACCCACAAAAGTATGCGGTTCATAGCCGTGATTCTGTAGTTCATCCGGTTGGATATCGGGTATCCGCAATTATCTATGAGATATTATCCATTGCTACCTGGAATGAACATCCAAGCAGAACGTTCATTATCATCATTATCTGGGGCTCATGTCACCCTGGTACCTCCTTTGACAATCACTCCTATTAGTGTTGCCAAGTTGTAGACCATTTTTCCTGGGAAGGTGTCTAGGCAAAGGAAATTATCGTTAGTGTTCACCTGGTTCCTACTCTGGTTGATTTGTCTGTCGCCATGAGTACTTCACAAGGGGTTTCTCAGTTTGACCCCCCTTGGAACTACCAAATTCTGACGATTCGTTCTCCGGGTCGCGACTGTTTAGGGGATTCCGAACACCGGTCCTCGCATCCCCAAACGGGCAAACGATTCCTCAATCCTAATTCCTAAACTGATGACTGTTATTGATTCTTATCGCTATCATTGTATGATTGTTATTATTGTGATTGCAACCATCTGATGATTGCAATCATAATCATAATGTATATAGTTTTCATGATGCTACAAGAAGATCATTAACTATTCGATGTATGGAGGTTTCCCAAAATGGGGTTACCCCCAAATAATCCAAATTAGACAATTTTAGTATTGAAACCCATGGTGACTTGGGAATCCCACCTCCCTCTAGACGGCCATTCACGGAGCACCAGTGCGACCTCGCCATACTCCGTTCTAAACTGTAGGCCACGGTAGACATATCCATTCATAATGGTTAAGTAAGAGCTGGATGATAAAACTCTAGACAACTGGGCTTCTGAATACATTATATGGGATATGATCCGCAGTAAGGTGCACTCTGTATGTGTATGTATACATAATATATATATATATATACAACTTGCAAACCCAAGTTCAGGATGTTGTACTATAAACCAACTCACCCATTCTTTGTTGTGTTTGGCCCTTCATGACTTTTCATCCCGCCTGTTGGATTGCAAGGATTGTTGAAGATCAACAAGCGCGGCTCGCTTTTCGTGGACGCTTGGCAGGCTGCATCCAGGGCCGCTGCCTGCAGCTGCCACTTCTCCCCTTCGGAGGTGTCCACCCAGAAGACCTCGCGGCCCAGGAGTTCCGCCTGCGGAGCATAGCTGACCCAGCTGGGTCTTGGAAGCAGCAGCTGGCACTGCAACACCGCTTGCCTGGGACGTGGCCATGATAAACATGTCTAGGAAGTCTAGTAGTGGGTTCAAATGAGGGATGCTTCTGTGATATGGTAGTTTGAGAAACTGCGGCCAAACCCATGGGAGCTTCCAAATGTTGAACCAACCCCGCATCTTTGTCTCCATAAGTCCCAGCAGCAGCAAGTAGATCAACTGCTTGGAGCCAGGGCCCACCATGACATCCTCAGCGGTCACCATGACCCCCTTGTGGTGCACGGCCCACTCAGCAATCGCTTGCCGCAGGTGAGGATGGCCCCGCACCGGCAGGTACTTGTTGACCTCACTATAGACGGCTCGTTCGAGCTTGCTGGGGATGGTTTGGGGGTCAAGGTCTGGTCTGGATGGCGTTGGGATTCCAGTGGACATCGAGGGATTCTCTGCAGATTCTGTGGGGATGTAAGTCTGAGAAACCATCAAACGGAGGTTTCCTGAAATGTGGGTACCCCAAACCACTGGTTTCTAATTGATAATAGCCAATTTTGGACGATTTTGGGGTACCCCCCTCTTAGGAAACCTCCAATGATAGTTCTTTCGCAATCATTGTCTTTCTCACCCTGCGCCCATTAATCCCATCTCCACTGTACCCCAATCGGCAAGCACCTCTGCGTGCTCCTTCAACTTGCGAACCATACCTGAGCCACACATGGTCAAAGCTGACTCCTTGTCTCATCAACCCGACAAGAACACAGCTTTCCAATCCTGCTTTGCCCTTGCCAAAAAACAAACCAACCTTTGAAAATTGCCAATATCAGAATCAGGGACAAGCAGGTACAGGAAAAGGACTTTGGCCAAATCCAAGGGCGTACACTTCCTGGCACAAAAAGGTGATTCCCATGTGTGGAGTGCAATTGAATATACTCAAACACGTACAGACATATATCACCAAAGGACAAAATTGTCGGGAATGATCTAGCCCATCACATGACAAGTGGAAGGATGGATCTGAGTTTGAAACACAAGCTTCTGAAAAAAACACATTTAAAAAAAAAAAAAAACATGTTTGATTGTGAAACAGCGAACCCATCTTTTTGACAGTTTTTCTTCCTTCGATCCCTGCTTCAATGATCGCAATTAACCGTAATTAACCCAAACTATTGGCATCTATATGCCCCTGAATATTATTGCTGGTTTCATCATGTTCCATCGCCATTTTTCCATGGGTTTCCTCTAAATTGAGCCCAGTGTCCTTGCATTCAACCCCATTTTTTCATCAGTAAAACCTGGTCAAACTCATCATGTTTCATAGCTAAAAACATGGTTTCCACCCTCCACTCAACCTCCTTTTCATATGTTCCCCCCAAGTTGTCCCAATGAAAATTCTCAATTCTTCCCGTTTTCTTCCATTATCAATCCCCCCGCATCAGCTTTGCCCAAAACCCACAGGTCTCCGAAAAAGAATCCATCAGCCACCGCTGTCCTTCCCCGCGCTTCGCATCTCATTCGCCTTCTCCGCGATCCGCAGCGTGGCGCTGCCGCGGCGCGACGCGATCTGCGGCGCCAGCGCCTTGGGGCCCAGTGGCGACGGCACGGCGAGGTCGACCAGGGAGATCTTGGGCTCCTGAGACCGGTGTCCGATGGAAAAAAAAATGGGATGAACAACGTGAAATTTGGAAGTTATTGGGTTCCAGAAAGTTATGACTAGCGTTGTTCTATTGGTCATATTATTTCATTATTATTATGATTATCATTGTTGTTATTACTATCATTGTTGTTGTTATTATTTCTACTGTTATTACTATTATTGTTCTTATTACTATTATATTACTATTATATTAATATTATTACTATTATTACTATTATTACTATTATTACTATTATTACTATTATTACTATTATTACTATTGTTACTATTATTACTATTAGTACTATTATTATTATTCTTATTATCACTATCATTATTACATAATATTGGATTAGTAATTATATTGCACTACTATATTGGATTCTTTGGTTCCAAGATCTGATTATTCATCCTAGTACAATCAAATGGGTATGTTATTGGGTTCTATTGGGTAGTCATAATATATATATATATAAAAAAAGGATGTGTGATATTTCGGATTCATATTTGCAAAGCTTGGTGTAAAATATCGGATGAAACGATGAAAACCAATCAGTGATGCAAAATGACAACATGGATACAAATGGGAACACATGAAACCACATGATTTGACACGGAGCAAAATGAGTAGAAGTGGGATGTTCAATACTCAAGGATGGATGGGAATATAGATTACAGGTTTTAAAGAAATTGCATGCCTTTGTCCTGTTTGCTTCTAGTGAAGACCTGCGGTCATCCATGCATGTGATCTTTTTGACGTTGAATATATGACAGTCAATCAAATTCTAGGACTCGGAGCCAGCGGTTTTTGTGGCTGTCTTGTTATAGACTTCCCCCCCGCCATCCCCTGTCCTGCTCCAAGCCCAGCTCCAACGTCCGCTTCAACGACCCCATGGCTGCGCTCGCCAGCGATCCAGGCTCGCGGGGCTTTGGTGGGTGCTGTGATGGCGGCAGCAGGCGGAAGCCATCCAAAATTGGAGGTTTTCCCTCCAGGAAACTAACAGAGCTATGGAAAATCACCAATCTATGGGCCATTTTCCATAGCTATGTTCGTATACCAGATGGTATTTTGGGTTTATCTAAAACTAGGGTACCTCCAACTCCAATCATCATTTTCCATGTCGAAACTGTCATGTTTGGGCGGTGAATCCTCCAATTTCAGACACGCAAAAACTAGAAGATTGGTGGGTTAGTGGTTATAAGTTATAAGACATATCCTTTTACATCCCATGAAATATCCCAACATATCCAGAAAGATAGCAATGTCTTCTTGCTAAACAACTTAGCTCATCCGCCCAGTGCCATTCTGCCGCCTCTCCAGAGTTTCAATGCTCGCGAGCGCAATGGCGTCATCTGAACGTCGCTTGCCCGAAGCCTTTCCTCCGGAGGCGACCCGTCTGAGCCTCAACTAGCCCATATCCATCCCACAAAAATCCGTGATATCACTGGTATTTCGATGGATTGCAGTGAAACTCCAGTTGTGGAATCCCAGACGAAACGGCACTTAGACGATGTTATGAGATCGTATAAGTCTATTCTATTTGTTCACCTTGTTCCTGATGGTACGTGGATGCCAGGCATCCGAAGATTCTCCCCGCCTGCACCCGTTGCCTGCTTGATGAGATGTTGAAACTGCTCACGGCCCTTCACCTGTCAGGTGTTGGACGGGATTCCCACCCAGAAGATGGCATCACTGGATCGAGCAAACAGGAGCAAATAACCATGGGTGTCTTATGGTTTCTTAGCCCCGCGAGAATCTACAGTAAATATTGAGGGGTTAATAGTGGTTAATGGAGAGGCTCCTTTCAGCCAATTCAACAACAACACCACCCCAAACAAAACCAGTTGGTGTGGCCCTACCTTCAGATGATCATCAAGAATGCCCATCTGGTGCAAAATTCGACCTGGCTAGAGGTGTTCCGTGCTTGTTCTTTTGGGAGGTGTCCGTGATGGGTCACAAATAGCGCTATTTGGTGCCTCAACTCCAATGTATATGCAATCTAGTTGGTTGACCATGCAGCAATGTTGGTCATTTGCAGCAGCAACAACCACAACAACAACAACAACAACAACCACAACCACAACCACAACAACAACAACAACTACAACTACAACTACAACTACAACTACAACTACTACAACAACAACAACTACTACAACTACAACTACATCTACAACTACTACTACTACAACTACAACTACAACTACAACTACTACTACTACTACAACTACAACTACAACTACAACAACAACTACAACAACTACAACAACAGCAACAACAGTCCATCATGTCCATCATGTCCATCATGTCCATCATGTCCATCATGTCCATCATGTCCATCATGTCCATCCTGTCCATCCTGTCCATCGTGTCCATCGTGTCCATCGTGTCCATCGTGTCCATCATGTCCATCGTGTCCATCGTGTCCATCATCATCATCATCATCATCATCATCATCATCATCATCACACCCACAACATTCATATAGAAATCTTACAATAGTATCAATTAATAGCAGGAATCATCGTCTTGGTGGTGTTCACCTGAGGTCCCCCGCAGGCACGAAGTGCTGCTGCATCTTTTGCCTGACCCTGAGGGAAGCTAAGAAGCCCAAACACATGGGATTTTATGCGATAAAAATTTAAAAAAAAAAACAGTGATAGTACATAGTCCTGGATATCATGAACAACCACGCTACCACGATGTGATTAAGCGGACCCTTGTAGAATTGTATCTGGGCAATCCATTGGCGAAACGACCTAAGTACCATTGGCACGGACCCTGGTTTCATATTGTTTACTGTAATCCTTTACGGATCCACTGTCAATGGGGGCCATGACTTGACAAATGGTCCAACAAAAACTGGTTGACAAAAAAGAGATGTTTAGAGCGGGCTTGCGAATTCATGGAGTAAATTGGATTCAGCCACAAGTAAGAAGTTACAGGATGTTACAGGTCCCAAGGAAAATCTGGACGAAAACACTCTGACTGGCCACTGCTCGTCTCATGGCACCAAACCCCTTCCCCCGCTCCTTCTGCGTGACCACTGGTCCCACCACCATCCCCAAGTGCTCCTGCACCAGGAAATCTGGGTTCGAAAGCCTACAAACATAGCAACCTTGACTGCGTTTGTCCAGGAAACCAAGGGGAAAAAAAATCGGTCTTCTTCCAACATCCCCAAAAGTAGAATCATCTTCGACAGCCGAGGGAAACCCATTCACCATACCTCCCAGCATCCCACCCAATCTCTCCTGGCAAAGTGGCTTCTCCTTCTTCCTCCACCAGCTATGGTCACAGGCGGCCGCGGCGGCTGTCTGTTCCTCCAGCAAAAGGCTGCAGCAGCCCACAGGTGGAAGCTCCAACTCGCAGTACCAGCCCTGCTCGGTGGACTTCACCTGCTGTTGCTGTGGCCGTGGCTTTGTCCAGTTGAATGGACATTCAACAGACCATGTTAGTTGTAATTACTAGCATATTATATTGATATCATGATTATTTAGAATATGAATTGATATGATAGAATGGGATACAGTATATGTGATGATACATGGATAACACTGTGATATGCGACCAAAGACTACTGCGACTTGTGCAAAACAGGGCCACGAAATCTGTCAGAACCTCTTTGGAGCTTCAGGACCGTTTGCTGCCCCAGGATTTGTTGCTGCCCCAAAGGATGTCCGTCAAGCCGGCGCTGGCCTGAAACATGCTGTAGTCGTATTTCTTCTCATTGTCCCTGAAGCCAGGTTTGCAGAAGTCCTGCCGCGTCCGGCATTGGGCCCTACCATGAAGGCCTAATACAAAAGTCGGGGGTCCGGTCCACGAAAATGCGAATATTCCACAATTGTGAATCGGTTATAGATGGGTCAGATAGGTGTTTCCTAAAATGGGGGTACCCCCAAATCATCCATTTTCAAATCGGATTTCCAGCAAATAAACCATCCAACCCCCATTTCAGGAAACCCCAGATAGATGGCTATAGCTTACGGCTAAAAAACGTCTTCCAACGCCGACGCTGTGGCTAAGAGACGTGCCCAGCTACAGCTGGTTTCCATAGCCAGGACTTGGATTCGCTCAAGGAACAACAAAAGGTAAAAAAGATTCCCTATAGATTCCCCAAGTAGTGGGATTTCCCATTGGGATCAAAAAAAACAAACATCTTCACCAAATCAAGGAGGATGGTCACTTTTGGTCACTTGATGTCACTTGATGTCACTTGTAAGTGTTCCTTTGTTCTTCAGAGTTCCTCAGAGTTAGAGTCTGGTATGTTCACTGCTGAATCTACAGTACATTATAACGTCGAGGAAAGAATCAGAACATGGCATCAAAATGTTTCTGTTTGGTTCTGAGTCCCAAAGAAGCGCCTGTTTTTTGCGGGTGAAGGACATGGAAAGCGTTTTGGCCACTGCATCGGGTCGGCTGTTTAGACAAAAAAAAAGACAGCTCTGGCGAAATAAAAAATGGTTGGAATATGTTGGAACCATAAGCCAGTTTCATTTAGGATCCCAAAAAAATCAACTTTGTTGTTCGATCTTGCCATTGCACTTGTTTAATGGATTTTCAAAAAAAAGATCCTGAAACGCGACCAAAAGTATGTTTGAGATAGTGTTTCAGTGGCATCGTGAAGATTCCCGTGATACCTGAACTAGTGAACTTCGCAATCTGAGCAGGTGCTGGCGGTTCTCCCAGTCCAGAATTTCTGTCAGAACCCTTCCCAGAGTCAGTCCAGAATTTCGCGCTCGTTGCTTTTCTCAGAGGGGATCAGATATCCATACACGCTGACGTGCAAGTAGTTCTTGGCCTTTTCCAAAGGAAGCCTGAACAAGCAGAAAGTTGAATTCCATTCACATCCCATTAAAATCCCATGAGTATCCCATTTTTTGGGAAAAGGGAGCCATCCTGTATTTGTTCCCCAAGATCTTGAAATCCACATTTTTGCTGGTCATCCGTCGCTGGATATTTATACAGCGGACGTTTCAGCCAGCAGGGGTAGATCCCTGGCGTCCAATACATTCTTTTTTTGTGGTTGCATCCCAAGTGAAATAGTAAAAGAACAAACATGTTGTTGACGTTACAATATCTACCCATATGCCATTACTATCACCCATGATCTATGTAATTACTATCTACCCGTGATAGTAAAGATCAGCATTTTGGATGCTGAGCATCCCACCTTGCACCGCTGGAGCTGATCTCCAAGACCTCCTCACTGCTGACGGAAGGGCCCAGCTGCCGGGTGTGCGGAGGACGTAGGCTCCAGGCTTTCCTGAGGATCATTACGAATGCTTGGAATATTATTGGAAAACCATGGGATACAATTGTAGTATATTGTATATGTAGTGGTACTAATATATAGAATGACCACATGTTATATATATATGTATATTACAAAGTGTGTGTGTGTGTCTGTATATTATATATACATATATATATATAACCAACCATATATCACTAGTCCCAAAATGTAGATTAAACCAACCATTGAATGGGGATACCTAGTGAGAATAGTTTATGGGAATATCATGGGATATGTAACCAACAACCATCGGGTAGGAAACCACTTGTTTTGGCAAAATGGTCCCCCAATAGCGCCCAAATAACGGTTGCATATTTTGTGGGATAATTATTTTGCCAACAATGGTATGAGTGTGTGTGTGCGGGAATGTAGTGGGATATCAAGGCATATATAATGTAATACACAATAATATACAGTATGTACGTATACACGTGTATACAGTATATCCCAAATACATTATCAAACATATTATATACATATATCATAGAGATACATCTTGTTGGGGAAAATGAAGGTTGTTGGCTATTGTCATCATCCCAGTGCAACCCCGGAATATGGTGGCTCTACCCAGGAAAATTGGGAGTAAAAAAATCAGCCACGAGAAAGACGCCCCTGGAGAAGGCAGACTTGCTTTGCATGGATGGGTGAACATGCACAAATTCATACAGTAACTGGATCTCCCCCTCTCGTGCTGTGGTTGGATATTGAGTGGAAATCTCATCGACAAAAGTATGAGGACGTCAGAATCAAACGTGGGATATATATATATATCACCTATATCACCCCAAGAGTAGAAATTATATGAAATTATAATACTTTATCATCAACCATGAGGGAGCAGACATCAAGCCAAATCCTTGCCTCCACAAGATGTCCCTTTGGACTTAGCGGGTAGAAGAAGAATGGCCAATATTCTGTTCTTCTTTGAAATGGTTTGATTTCATTCCAATCAGATTGGAACAGCTTGATACATCCTGTGTATGACCTGGATCATGTGTTACAAGCAATTTCCATAGTGACCACCTGATCCTCACCAGGATGTCAAAGGGGTCTGTCACAATTTTGGATTCTCAGCCACCAACACTGATCTGAATACACATGATACACACTTATACACGCTGATAAACTATATGAATCAACCTGAATACTTCCGGCATCACAGGGGATAGTTACCCCAATCCGATTCCCATCATAACGGCGCCGTCGTTGACTCCGCCAAGTCTCAAGACATTCAGCACTCGCACCTCGCGATCTAAGCTGACAATGGAAAATCACCATGGGGCATCTCCCCTGAAATTTAGCCCTGCAAAATAGACCTTACGTATGGTACCTCCAAGTGAGGTTCCTGAAATGGCCGTTGATCTACTGCCAACTTCAAACATCTGCGCAAGTAGCAGTTAAATACCTACCTAATACTTCGGAAATGGAACTGGATGGCGGCTGATCTGGGAACCATTGGGACACCCCTGGCCTCTTTGGGGCCATACATTGTAAAGAAGAAGGTACCGAAACTGTACGCTGTGCAACGCGATGAGGATTACCTTACCAGATATCGCAGTACGATGTAGTTGTGGTTTCATAGTGGCTGGCCAACGAGAACGGAATGTGACATGATAGTACTTAATGTGGTGAACCCAATAATCACCCACTTTTGGTGATGTTGAGCGGTTTACCACATTGCCGTTTACAAAAAATCACTACCCAGCCTTTGGAACAACAGGTCCTGAAAAGGCGCACCTCGTAGTCCTTCAACTGCTGTAGGGATGGTCCTGGGGCATTAGGTTTAGCAGGGAAAATTGCAATACCCTCAGAAATCAAACATGGCTGGCTGGAAAATCCCCGGTTTGATTCCAGAACAGGAAACCTGAGGATTTTTAGGGTGTTTAGCCCATTTCTTGACAATCCCACGTCAGCTGCCAGATGTTCGGTCTGTTTAGGTGAGCAGTGGTTGGTCCCCAAAATATCAAGGATTGTCAACGGTAGGTTGGGAACAACCAAAAGATCATCTTCAACCATTGTTTGTCACTGATATCACTGTATTGCGCAGGCTTAAAACAAACACTCACATACACCTATTTCCAGTCATGCAAAATATTCGTGCATCCTCATTAAGCAACTATATAATCCTCAGAGTCCTTTGAAACTGTCTTGTTTTCAAGCAATCATAATCATGATAGTCCCCGACGAAAAAAGAAAACATCAACCAACCAAACATCATTCATCAACCATATCCCCATATTGTTGATACATACCATATGTTGCTTTAAAACACCTATGAAAACCCCCATGGATGATGGTGAAATCCCCATAAAATCACGAAAAAAATCATCCAACAGATGTTCAACCCAGCCAATGCTCTCCCGGTCCTCCAGCTAACGCTCCAACGGCCTTGGATCCCCTGGGCACCAGCACTGTGAACTCGCTCCCTGCGCGTCGCGCTCGACCTCTGAGCTGCACGTGTTGCAGAGGCGACACGGCCGAGTCAAAACCTGAGGACCAGGTGCAGTGGGATGGGATGGAACCATCAAAATCTGGGGGATTTGACCCTCCGAAATGCAAATTGAACCATCAGAGATGCTGATTTCAGCATCAACAATGCTGAATTTGGAGATTCAGAAATGGGATCGAACTAACGATTAAAAATTGGGATTTGATCATTAAAAAATGGATAAAAATGGGATGTTCAATGGAATATTCAGGGTTGAAACCACTAGATTTGGAGGTAAAACCACTAGTTGGTTTGGTCTGAACTCAGAGGGCTGGTAGATCAAATTGGTAACCCCATAAATCCGCTAGACTGCTGTAGTTTTTGCGAAGGGATGAACCAATCACCGGGTTGCGCAAAAGTGCTGGCGTAGACTGGAACTCTTGCCACATCAGGCACCACATGAATCCTACACACAAAATTCATTGGAACAATTTGTGAATCCTTCATGAGAAGACATGCTGAGCCTTTCCACTTTGGAGCGGATATGGCCCAAAGAGATGCTGCTGGTTTTGGGGGAGGAAACGGGTTTGGATATGTTTGGACCCAGAGAATCCCATCGACATAGTATGGCTTTGTCTGAAAAATGGCGTGCCCCATTTTAGCTTTTACAATGCCATTTTTGGAGTACAGCCCATTTTCAGACAACCCCAAAGATCAATTCCATTAATACACCATAATACACCCACTATCCCATGATTTCAGTCCTGGTACCTTTCTTCAACTGGTAAAATCCCCGGTCAAAGCCCGGAAAATCTCGCCCCGATATTCTTTTCAATCCCAATTCTCGTTAGCTAAGCCTATTTTTGTTGGTTAAATCCCCAGAAATTCCCAGCATCAGTGGCTTAAACTCCCATTCTTCCCTCATCCCCGTCCAAGGAGCAAAGAACCAGTCCACAGCTGGGGATATCAATCCCTTCGGCCAACACAGAGGTGGCCACAACGATGGACACCGCTCCCTCCTTGGGACGACCAACTACAAAACGCTCGGAGCAAGCCTGCTGGGTGGTTTGTTTCCCAATTTGCCAAGGAAAAATGGAAGAGTCTGTCGATGTTTGCTGGAGTTCAGACATAAGTTCAGACTGTCTTTGTTGCATAGAGACTGAACTGGAAGCACTGTGAACATCTGGGACAAACAAAATGATGCTGCATCAGCATGAAGCCTGATTTCTCCTGTCCTCGTTGTGCGGGCGAGCAAACTTCGCCAGGGCTTGCTTCTGGGAACTGGCAGTCTGACGAATCCTCCAGCTGCCTGAGATCCAACACGAAAGCAGGGGCTCGTTTGATCAGGGGAATGTCATATCAACCCAACTTTCATTGCTCAAATCCCGATTCTCATCAGTTAAACCATGTTAAAGCCATATTTTTGTCGCTTGAATCCCCATGAATTCCCATATTGGTGGGTTCGAATGTGTTAAAATAGGTTAAAATCATTTAAATTCCATAAATTCGCTTATTGTTGGTTAGAACATATTAAAATCATTTAAATTCCATAAATTCATACAAACAAATTACAATGAATTACAATGTTTCTTGGTGAAATCTCCCATAAATGCCTCTCTCGTGGGTGCCACAGGACCGTCAGACCTACACCCAGGTGCTCGTTCGGCATTCGTTGCCACCCACCACATAGGTCACCCCAGGCAGCCCTTCCTCGGACTCCAAAACCATGGCCAGCAGCTGACAGAGCGCGCGAGTCCTGCAGGCACCACTTGGAGATCGGAGAGTGCGGCTGGTACTTAGTGGCTCATCCCACGAATCCCAAGTAGGTTGTATCCCTGGTTATAAGTGGGATAAGTAGGATTAATAAATGAGATATTCAACTGGGGGGCTTATTAACCTTGAATCAGAAAAGTATCTGCGGATGAATGCAGCTAGTAACGCAGGGGATAAACCCTAGCCCTAGTCTAATGAATTGTTATACAGTTACACATGAGTTTAAGATAGTTTAACAATTCACTTTCCAACTTAAATGCACATCCAAGCGGGTCGTCGAGGCAAGATTTTGTGGGATTCCAGCTACATATCACCTGGGGTTTTATCTGGGGCTGCGGTTCCCCAATTGTTGTGGACGAAACAGAAACTTGTGCAACAAGAAAAGCTGAGGTTGTAGGTTAAGTCCGGTTCAATGTTGGCGGAGGTTCACAAAATCCTGCACCCGTTTGTGTGATTGATTCTGACCATGCTAAAAAAAAGAACATAACAGCAATGGCATCCAGCATATCACAGCATCTGTCACTCGAAACTCTAAACCTCAACAAGATTCAACCACCACATTTTTTTCCTGTTCCACCATGGTGGATTTTTTGGGGAAGTGAGGGCTGTCTCTCCTGGTGAAGACGATGCATTTCATGTCGCCTCCATCTGCCTGGATATCGCGTTCCCACCACGGTTGTGACGGTGGGATTTGCGCCACGGTGGGATGAAAGGAATGATCCTCCAAGTGGATCCTGAGGAGCCTGAGGCCTACTGGTCTGGCTTTTTCAGCCCACCTCAAAACGCTCGCGAAGCTTCTGGATGAGCGCCAAGGCTTTGGAGGAGTGGAGCTTCTCAGTCTGCTTCTCTTGCCATTGCCTCAGCGACATGCTGGGACCTGGGAACCAGTGGTGGTTAGACCCCCCCGGGAGTCGGGTTGCTGGGTTAGTAAACTATATACTTGATTCACTAGGGGAAGGAGGGTGACCATCCAGTCATACTTGGGGTGAAATAAGCCACTCATGAAGTGGAACCACCAAGTATTGGGCGCTGGTGCTATCCCAGTAAATGAACAAATGACAATAAGCGCTGTTTCTTCAGGACCCTGTCGAACTAGGCTGCCGTCGCGGCCAATCCGGACCATGGTACCCGGTCGATTCTGAAGGTGTATCCCCAGTTCAAGAAGCCTCCTAGCATAGCCATGGTCCAGCAACCTCTTCATTCTACAAATTACCATCAAATTACAGTAACCGTCCAAATCCGCAAATGATGGGATCCATGAAAACAGCCAGCAACAAGCGCTGAGCCACGTCAACTTCCCCTGTAGCCGCTCGCGGGCTTCGCAAATCAGCTCCTGACGGCAACTTTCGCGCAGCAATTTAAGTAAACCTGTCTTGATCAACTTTCAGAATGGAGGATTGCACTTAGTCACCAGAATTGACTATCATTCACTTCAATCACTTGTTAAATTCGCTATTGCCAGAAACAATCCACCTTTTCCACTGCCGGAGGGCACAACCCGCTGTTGAGCAAATGTTCCGACAGTCTCAAACTTCAGGCCGTGCTGAACCTTGCTTTGCTTCAGACAGAGGATTGGATTAGAACTCACACAAGGCTTTCTCTTTCACGACCTGTTCCGACCTACAGGTTTTGGTCATGTTTCCCCGGTTCCATCCTTCTATATGTATTATATACACATGTATACATTGTTCACCTGGTGTTTTACCATTTGTTCCCCATGTCTTCGTCACTTAGACCATTAAAAAATGTTTGGGGAGCCACTTGGAAACCACCCCTTTTGTAGACCCGCCGCCCGCCGACCATTTGCTCCGCGTTCCCCTCCTCCGGTTCCACATTCTTCGCCTGCCAGCTCCGGTTTAGATCAGTTGATGCTGGTGAAACGCCTGGGTGTTCCAAAGGGAAAAAAAAATCCAACTTCTGGCCTCTGTTGAAGTGGAAACTCACGGGGTTCCATAGTCATGGGCGAATCCCCGCTGGTTGGTGAAAAATTCATGGAAAATTCATGGAAAATCCCAAACAGAAATGGATGATTTGGGGGTCCCATTTTAGGAAACCTCCACTCAATCGATGTTTCTCCGACCCCAACACTGGGAACCTTTTCATCTTCACCGTTGGATTTCTCCTCATCTTTGGCGTCCTCAGGCAGCGAAAATTGCCCAGAGAGATGCTTGCTCTGTGTGAGCCAGATTTATGCAGAAATCCAAACAAGTAGTCCTCAAGTCACATACATCACATTGCTTTCCATTTTTCGACATGACATTACATGTGTTTACAATTACACAAACTATTGACTATATGAACTACCAACTACCAGTTTTCAACTATCGACTATCAACTATCAACCATTGAATCTTGTTTTCGGCTATTCATAGAGATTGTTGATTCATAGAGATTTGTTTATAATTACATAACAATCTCTATTACATAACAATCTCTATGAATCAACTTATTTTGGGCCGCAACACCTCCCGGTCCCACCTCCTCCTCTTCCAGCAAGGATGGCGCCTGGCTTACCCCAGCCATGGATGTTGGAACTCGTGCGTGGGTTTTGGTGGGTTACAAGCCCACTAAATGTACCCCTCTTTAAAATGTTATAAGAATGGCATACACCCCAGCTAGAAAACAAGCAGTGAAGTTAAGCAGTGAAGTTAAGTTCAGGTTTTTTTCCACATCATATATCATCATATATCATCAATCATAATCATATTATATGTATATATATATATAACCGTTCTTAAGCAGTGAACGAACTCCTTTGCCCATCGGATGGCCTGCCCTCGACACAGGAGCTGAAGCCCTTGCAGAGTGGCCCATTCGCCCAGTTCCAGAGCAATGCTGCACCGCTCTCCGTCCTCATCGTCACATCAAGGAGGTCCATGGGTGGCGTTTATGGGGAAGATCTTGGCCGGAAACATCCGGAAACCCAGAGATTTTTAGCAGTACATTTGCAGTAAAGATATGGGAAACCTTAAGTTTTTTTCGGCAGTAAAGAGATGGGCAACCATGGAGTTTTTAGCAAATCTGTCGGAAACCATTGTATTTAGGAGGAAATCCATGGGGATCCTGTAAATTGTCGCATCCACTTCTGGGAGGGTTTGGCCAACATGTGGAAATTGGTGAGTTCGATGCAGGTCCTGAATTTCCAGAGAAGTTTTAGGCACATGGGCCATCAGGAGCATAGCTTTGGGTAAAAGGCCTTGGGTTCTATCCCCGTGTTTCGGGGATAGACCCTACAAACCGGCTACCCTTGAGCAAACAAACTTTGTTTGCTGGAAAACTCCCCATTTAGCTATGGTATCGACTACGTTGCTATTCCAAATCAGCTATGTTTGACTGCCACCGATTCCGGGCCGTTTGTCCCCTTTTATTGTTACTTAATCCCAACTTTTTTTTGGCAGGAACCTATTAAGTGTTGCTTAAAACTCAGTTGTCTTTTATTAAAACTGCGTGTTTCCCCTTCTTCACGCCACTACATGGAGGTGTTCTAAAATGGGAGATACCCCAAATCATCCAAAATTAGACCAGTTTAGTATTGAAACCCATGGTTTTGAGGATCCCGCATTTTAAGAAACCACTCAATTTTTTGTTGCCCAAATCTGCCCATGTTTTGCCTTTGAATCCGCGCCTCCGCCTCAAAACGTTCCAAGGCCCGATTCCAGCGCAAGATCTGGTCACGTTGCCTCTGGGCAGTTGGAACCGTTTCTGGGGAGAATTATGGGGGTTCCAATCCAGGAAAAATCTGGAAGAATCTGGAAGAATCTGCGAAAAGCCTGGGAAAATTAGTGCCAGACGTGGAACAGTTCACAAATCTGGGGCTCTAATTGACATTATATATGTATAGTATAGTACAAAAACATGTGTTGAACTGTAGATATTTCAGTGGGTTTGGGCTTAAAACGTGGTGGCCAAGACATAGAATGGTGAAGACAAAACGAAGACGATGTCAACTGGCAAAGAATCGCGATTCCATCAAAAATCATCAAAATGGTGAATGGCATGTGCATCATTTGTATATGATGCTCCCTTCAAAACCTCCCATTTATCTGGGTTTTGTCCATAAAACGAGAACAAATCAATCAAGCCATTGGGTCTCCATAGATGACCTGGTTTTATCTTGCTCTATCTAGCAAAATAACAGGAAACACAGAGGCTCTGGACAAATTACCAATGCCAAATCGCAACGTTTATCAGCTCTATGTGTCCATTTGGAAGAATGGTAGGAAACCAATCTCAGCAACTTTAAAGGCACCCTGTTTTTGGTGGTCTTCAGGGATTGTGGGTCCACCTATTTTGGGGGCAGCGGGTTCAGTGTTCATGATCCCAAGTTGCCTGGTGGTTTCAGTCCTTTTCAAAAATAGGAAAGTCCTTTGAACCTCTACACTGATGTAATTTGTTACAGTTTGCTATGAAAAATCACTCGTTTTGACTGGACAAATCATCGAACTAAATGGGCAAATTCTCCATAGCTATGTGACAAATCACTAGAGCCATGGGATCCCATGGGCGGTCCGTCCTGTTGTTGCCAGCCATTTCCAGCTTTGCCGACCTGCAAGGGGCGCTTAAGCCATTTGAGGAATGCCCTGGTTCAGAAGGAAATTCCCAAGTCAACCCAATAACATAGGGGATTCTACTACCAAGATATTGGTTGTTGATTCGGAAAATCGCCAGGAGACTGGTAGTATAATTTAGTATATATAATGTTCCCATTCATTAACCAACAGGGGCTTTGAAACCCGCACATTTGGGCCAAGTTTGATTCCCCATCTACTGGCAGTTCCATTCAACCGCTGCCTTATCATCTCGAGAAGTTCCTTGTGACGATCTGTTGAGTTCGCCATCTCAAAGCTCCTGGCCACTGGGGCGATGGTTGGGAGCCTGTAAAAAGCGGGGAATCCTGGCGGAAAACCTGGGGGTTAGGACTCATGGGTAGATGTCATACGTCTGATTTGAATTATGGTTATCAGTTCATGGGTATCAAGGCACTATGTCAACTCATACGTTTTGGTCAAAAAGAAAAGTAAGCAAGGCTTGGTGGTTGTCACAACATGAAGGGTTGATAACTCCAGCAAACCTTGGTATACCTACGTACTGCTTTAGCCAGGGCCACACCTGAAAGGAGGCACTACAGGTCGGTGCCACCGAGTTGCAGTTGGTGTATTCAAAAACGCAAACAACTGTAGATATTCGATATCGATGAAATAAACCTCAGTCCAGCTAGCCAATCAAAAGAAGTCACCTATCATATCATACTGTTTTGTCAGTTCAATCCTGGGTTTTCGCTTGTTAAACCCCGAAGTTCATGGCAGCGCAGCCAGCGACGGCCCCTCCTCTCTTCCACTGTCGTCTTCAGCATTTCCGCTTCCACCAGCCCCAGTTCCGTCCATGTGCGGCAATCCACCTCCCAGCCGCTGGAACAGTTCAAAAACACGACGACTGAACTGCCTTGGAAAAAAGAAAAAGCTATGAGCTCTACAGAAATGTAGGATTTATAGAAGCATGTGGCCCAAGTTTCTATACTTTTAGAATTGTATGGAGGAATGTGCTTGAATGTCGTATACTTCTATAAGATTCCATAAATGTAGGTCACAATAGAAAGGGGGAAGCACAAATGGAAGCAATTACGATTGTTTTCAACATGATACTGCAACATTCCTTTTGCACCAGAATTGCTTTACAGAAACTGTTGCCAAAAAAAATGCATTTCCGATGTGAAAGCCATGGTTGCGTTGAAAGCGTCCCTTCCAATCAATCTCTACATTTGTCTGTAATTCAGAACCAAGTAGCTCGAATATATTAGAATGCATGCAAATTCCGAATATCCCATCTTCATCACTTATTTAGTCATTAACTAATCATTAAACATATTGAACCAACCTTGACCCAACCTGCCAAAAGGATTCCTGCCCATACGAGGATGAGCCACGATGCCACGATGCCCACCTTCTCTTCCAGTTCTTCCAGTTCCCGTTTCATGTCCTGCGAGGAGATCTATCTGCGGATCATCTATCTTCACCCATACCCGGCTACAGTTGTTTTTCTCCAATTTGGTACAAATTATATAATCGTTGTTGCTGAACACATCATGATGTTTAATACCGCCTGTTAATGCTATCCCCGGTGTTGGAGGTTGCACTCACATTCCATCTTGACCCATCCGTGATTTCTCATAATCTTGCCTATAATCCCATTCTGGTGGCTAAATCCCAAGTGAGACACTTCCTTGTTGAAACTCATGTTTCTTATTTCCACATAAACGGATGTTGGTTTATCCCGATTGGTTGCGTGGCTGAATGCTATTTCGGTGTGTTGGTGGCTAGTAGGTGTTCCAATTCCAAACGCGCACCCCCCGTACTAACTCATCAACAAGGATTCTTGGTCACTGTCAGTTTTATGGGTTTGTCTGAAAATAAGGTAATTACATGTAATTCCCCCCTAATTCAATGGATTGTCAATTTTGGGATATACCCAATTCCGATCAAACCCTCTGGGAATTTAACAGTTTGCTAGTATGACAGTATGACCCCACCTTTTTTCCATTTCGGAATCCCTATGGGAAACCTCCGACCTCGCAACGGGTGCCAGGCTCAGCTCCTCTTCGGTGGCCGGCTGCCAAGATTTGCCATTGGGTGCGCGGCCACTGAGAGGCGATGCGGTCAACGCCAGGACCTCTTCGCACTTCGCGAAGGCATGGTGAAACTCATGGGGAGACCGTTGTGGACAATGGGAATCATACTCTAAGATGGACCCATTCAAATTCTAGTAGGTATAAGTATAAGTGATTAATTACAAGATACTACAAGTGTATAACTCGAAAACTCTGATGTGGATTACCTCCGGGCATCGTCAGCGGTTCCAAAACTGGCATAGATCCATGTATTTCATATGGTGCCCATGGATCACGGGTCCTGCAAATCCAAGTATGGAAATGCGAAAATTGCCATGGTAAGCCCATATTTCGCAATGTATCAAACTATCCATTTTTGAGGGGGGAGAAAATTTGAGAATCTTGATATCAGAATTGTAGCAACCCCAAAGCTGTCCTGAGGAACTTGAAAAGTACGTCACATGAGTGTTTCATTGTGCGTCCAGCAATGATGGATACCCCAAAATGGCCACTTCACTCGGGAAAATACACCCAGAAAATCATTTCGAAACCCTACTCTAGAATAAACCATGCAGCTTCAAGATCATCGGTGGTCCATACCCAGGATGAGTTAAAGTTGCTTAGGTCACCTCAGCTATAACATGCTATAACTGGACTCTACTTACTCCTACTGAATTAACACAACTAATTACTGTTGGTAAAACAAAGCCTTGTTTACCATCCCTAATGACTCACCATTCGTATAGGTAGTATGTTTACCATTCCCAGTCGTGGGTGGTTTATGGCATTGTTTTATCCACATGAGTTACGGTGCCCACCATTCACTTGCGATGGCCGGGAGAACTCGGGTGATAGCTGGATCGGCCAAGGCGCCCGTGGACGAAGCGCTGCTGGAGCACCACCTTGGAGTTATCTAAGCGGGGGTTCCCAATAGCTGGAGGCAGCCAGCTGGATGGTGTAGAATGGACCTGCTATGGATGATTTGGGGGTACCCCTATGTTAGGAAACCCCCATTTGGGACCATCATGATCTGAGATAGGGATGGACAACAACAAAAATGTCTCAAAACACCAATCAAATGATTTTACTCATGGTGGCAGGAAGTCTCTCATGACATGAGAAATGTTTCGGTGGAGGTAGGAAGCTGGCATCATTCGTAAACAACTCAGACAATGTCAGAAGGGTGACTGGTGCAATGTGGGGCCCCCCACTTATGTATATAAGTTGGGTTATAAACCCCATGAATCCTATAGCCTAGAGTTATAAGATGTTGTAGGTATCATAAACCATAGTTATTGGAGTTATGTTCACCAACTTCGTGTTTGCTCGATTTCAATGAAACCACGAAGCCCATGGGGTGTTTTCTTTCGTCTGGGGCATGGTCGCCTGAGTGCCCTGCTATAGAAGCGCTTCATCAAGATGGCATACTCCTTAGGCTAAGCCATTCGCCCGCAGAGCTCCCCTGTTGTTCTCTGTTGGAACTTTGGGACTTTCCGGGATGGACTCAGAAATATACCCTGGGGGAAACATATAAAAAGACGTGGAAAACCTATGGTTTCCCTAGGAAAATGGTCTGCAGCATCGCACAGAAGTTTGGAGCCATAGCCCAGCTGTCAAATTGACTACAAATCGCAAAGTAATGCAAAGTGTCAACTACAGTTGCAAGTCTTAATGATATTGAATGTCACGATGTACTTTGTAGCCAACCAACAGTGGCTAAGTGTGCTATGTACTATGAACACCATTAAAAAAAGAACTTGATCTTGTAATTCAGGCCAACCAATCATACCAGGAATAGCTGTGGTACTTTCCTGCCAGCCAAACATGTCATATCACCCGAATAATCCACCAGCCATACCACTGAGCTTCTGACCGAGGTTCCTTTTAGCTGATGCGCCTGTCTGTCGGTTGGCTAAAAACCGGATTCCGATCCTGGGTGAGAATCATCTCCAATATATCTGGGTAAGTTACAAAATTCACTGACCTGAAAAGTTGGGCTATTTTGGGATAGTTACCCCTTACTAACCATGATTCCAGGGTTCGGTCGCGACGTGAGGTCGTTATTTCACTTACCAACATATATGAAGGATAGTATAACCCCCGAACCAATCATAAACCAACAGGGGTTCTGAACACCGCTCGATAGACGATGAAGAATAGATGCTATTTGTGATGTTTATGACACACCCAAGAAAGGTGTGCAGGCGAATTGGCAAGGCTTCTGACTACCCCAATGAAAGTCATGAGCAGAAAGACTTTCACCCAAGTTTGGGGGCGTCACCTGTCACAGCTTACAATAAAATGAATCGTCCTGGTTGTTTTACAAGTTGTCCATCGTATTTTCCCAACTTGCAAGAAGTGATATGTCCTAACTTAGTGTCCGTAATTCAGTGGACTTTTCGCTGATTTTTTATTTTCGGAAGAGATCAAGGTTCACAATTTTCACCCAGTCCCACCATTAATCCTCATAAATATATAACCAGAAATTACCATCATTAACATTTCTTAACCACCATTTTCTTCCTTCAGAAAATGGTACCTGCCTCGTCCAAAACCAGAAGGACGATGTCAGTCATCACCACTCGGGCGTGAATCTCGGCGTGAAACAGCGAGGGAGCCGTAGTACCACGGGGAATTGCCATGGAAGAACCAACCAAAATATTGAGAATTCCCAAAATGCTAAGATGCGGATACCCCGAAACCATGGGTTTCAATACTAAAATGGTGTATGGATGATTTGGGGCAGCCCTATTTTCGGAAACCTCGGGGATTTACAGGAATTCATGGGAGTTTATGGTGATTCACAGGGATTTCACCGAGAAAAAATGGGGATGTTGATGGGATATACCCTCTGGTAATTTAAGTGGCAATTGAAATTCCCAAAGTTGAATGAAAACCTACAGAATTATCATATACAAAATGAGTGCTGGTTCATTGCCACTTTGAATTACTTGAGGGTACGAAAGATTGGCGCCTACCAAACCGACTTACCACCAAAAAATTGGTTGGGAAAGGGGCGTGAAACCTTGGATATCATGATTTGGTGCAAATTGCAGTGGCCAACATTTGTCCCCGAAATTGGTTCTTGTATAGCAACCATAAAATACCATAGCCATAAATCATCGTGTACAACAAACAAAAGAGTGCAAACACCTCCACGGTTCCAAGTGTTCCACTCAAAAAATCACGACTTTTCCTGGTCAAAAAAAACGAAGCCATAGGTTCTCCAGGTTCCCCAGGTTCCCCGGGTTGCCGGACCAAAGAATCCACCAGCAACGCAGGGGTCATGACCTCAGGGCAAGGTTACCAGGGCGTCATATAATTGAATGTCCATTTTTTTTAGCGGTGGATGATGTCATGTTTGATGATTTGTTCCTCCCATGTTGATTCAAACGATTCTTCTGAAAATTGAAGTGGTGAAAAAAACACAAATAAGAAAAAATAACATCGGATGGCTATCAAAAAATGGGGAGAACGTGGTTGTAATCCGTCGCAATCGGGTGTGTCCCATTTTAAGACAAACCCTCTCTGATGATTTCAGGAGTTTGGGCCAGGTACCAGGTACCCCAATGTGCCCAATGTGGGTGTGTTTCGAGCCTCAACAGTTCCTTGGGGGAATGATGATTTCAAGGATAAAGTGACCTCCAACCAGGTGATACGGTCACTTTGAATGGCCTGTCTCCAAAACATGAGTTTTGTGAGTCACAACTATCGCAAATGTCGAGTCGAGGATGATTAAGTCGATCTTCACAGCACCATACCCCGTGGAACCTGGGGGACCTGGGGTTTGGACCAAAGTTGCACATCTCTTCCAGGCATTCCGCGCGTTGATGCCACGTTTGGAGCGGGTGGCTTGCTGCCCCCGGACGATGGCCACACGATGGGAGGCCCCTGTGGCAGGCATCGGGTCCGAGTTTCACCCTGGAAATCCTCAGTTTCTCAGGAATTCTCCAAAAGCATGGTTGGGAGCACAACATCACAGACGGGCAGATAACGAGGTAAAACTTCTGACTATCAGTTCCCTGAAACGGGTTTTCAGCAACCCTGAAGAGAGGAGATGGAAACAGAGATGAAAGAGAACGTGTTAACATGGTTTGTTGGTTGAATGCAAACTGGTCGCCCATTTCGCCAAAATTTGCACCAATTTGGAGTGTATCAATTCTGATCCATACCTGTACCTGCTGTACACAAGTTGCGTTGATTTGGAATGATCCTACAAGGAGCTGTCAAATTGCTTTCTTAAGGTCTGTCTATCAATACTTATAAGGCTTCGTCTGAAAATAGGGTGCCCCAGAATCACATGGTTTATATTGGTTTATCATCATTTTCCCTATTAGAAAATAGCCATTTGGGGGCATCCCCTATTCTCAGACACAAACTTCCCCAGCTGCTGGCGGATTCGGCCTTCTGCGTCCTCATCTCCGTCCACCTGGGCAATGCATCCTTTGAAACGGAAGATCCCATCCAATACGGATATGTATCCCTAAATCCACTGGTTAATGATCATTATCCCTATTAAATCACCATAATTGGAGGTACACCCATATATATATATGTATATATATATACATATATATTTATATAGGACAAATGGGACAATTTTTAAGAAGTTGATGAGACAATTTTGGATTCATGACACCATGTTGGGATGACACAGGAACAAATTATAGAAATGTGTAGATCATTTGGGACAATTTGTAGGAACATGATGGGATAAGTCGAACCATCTAAAGTTGGCTTTGGAGGAAAATAGCATGTCCATAAATTTATTGGTTGATCATAATTTTCCCTGTTACAATGGCTATTTTCGGGGGTATACCCAATTTTCAGACACACCCGTGTAGGAAGAACTATTTTTACCAAACAATATGATATGGAAATCATCTGTGACCTGGTCTGGAGCTTCCTTGAGTCCCAGTAGAAAAATGTGCTATTTGCTTAGCCACTCCCATCATCATCCAGAATAATCTTTACTTGGTCTTCAATTGCCTACCGCCGGTGTCTTGCGGTGTATAGATCCACCGAGCTACTTTCAGTCCCTGCTTTCAACGGTTGAGTTTCAACAAATTGGATACGCTTCAGCCTTCTTCTAAAAATGAAGAAAAAGGTTCCTTGCTCAAGCCGATCAGTTTCAGTCATTTTCAGTCCACATTCAGACATTCCACTAGACAATGCAAAAGAATTCCATACTATTGATTGTGATTTACTTTTCCATCTTGGCAGAATCTCTGTAATTTGAGAATCTTATATAACCATGCCTCCCCATTGTTCGCATGTTCATCAAGATTTGACCATGCTTACCATGTTGCAGGGTTATGCTGGTCCCAAACAAAAATTGTTTCACATTCTGGAAGTATTGGTTCCAAACAGCACCTGGTGGTTCCGAAAGATGTTTTTTAGAAGTATGTGTGCCTTTCAGAGGTATTTTGGCTAGCAATGAGGGAAACCCTATGCCATAAACCATCCCGAATTGGGGTTTGTGGATATACAGTTAAACCTATCTGGGATGATGTCAATGTCAAATTGCCCCCTGTCAACCTCCAGTACTAAAAATGACGATTTTCCTTAGCAAACTTCTAGTAGACAGGCGGGTAAATCCCATATAATCCCATAATATCCCATGTATCCCTATATAAATCCAATGAGGTTCCAATTAGTAAGAGGGTAGTCACTATGGTTACCACAGTAAACCACCATTTTTGCTACTTAAATCATCTGAAATTTATCATAGCCCCCTTCTATGGTTGGTTCTTGGGATGGTCTCTTGTTGGGTTTACCACTTTAGAACCCATTGTATGATGGAAAATTGCCCATTTAGTTCGATGATTTCTGATGATTTACCTGCTAAAAATGGTGGTTTTCCCGCTTGCAAACCGTGAAATTACCATCCAAATCCACATGTTTCATCATCATTTTCCCTATCAGTTCATGGTTTAAACCCTATGTTTTGATGGTTATACAAATCCCTACTTTAAAACTTGCTTCCCTGCTATTTGATGATTCAAATCTCATAAAATCCCTGTTATCTCATTTCCCATGAAATCCCATATAATCCCATGACATAATCCCATGACATAATCAAATAATGTTTCCATAAAATCACCATGTGGGTATGTGTCAAAATTCGATACCCCTAGAATTGGATGGTCAATACTAAAGATACACCAAAATCTGTGGTCCCATAGGGCTTAAATTTTGACTCATACCCATGTTTTCCTTATAAACACCTATAAATCCAAGGCGGTTCCTGGGGCCATGCCTCCGACGCCAGATCCAGACCACAGCTCCGGGCTAACACCTGACCCTGGCGATGTCGTTGTGCAAGCCGCGCCAGACGGCGCGGACGTTGAAGCTGAAAAACAACGGGGGAACTAGAGATTTCACATGATTTTAGGATGATTTTAAGATGATTCAAATGATTTTAGGATGATTTTAAGATGATTTCAATTGATTTCAGGATGATTTGAGGATGATTTCAAAGGAACCAACTGAGATATTTAGATAATGTCAATTCCTGAACCAACTGGAGATTTTGGATGAGCAGCATATACGTTCAAACCATGAGTGAATCCTCTCAAAACACTGGGAGATCTGCCAGAACCCGCCACGGCCTGCTGATCAGCCAGAGGTCCGGTGGGCGTCAGAAGCACGCACCACCTGCAGAGGCTGTGAAATGGGGGTACCCCCAATAGCTGGATGGTTGATTTTCCATCAAAAAAAATGGGATGATTTAGGGGTAGCCCTATTTTAGGAAACCTCCATATGATTTGCAGCCAGTCGGCAAGACTGCGATCTTTCCAGATTCAGCAGATTGAAGGATTGTGATTGTGAAATATTGTGAATACTCTGGACCACGGAAGTTGTCGGGAAACAACCCGATTGTTTTTTGTCACGAGGATGTGACCATTGAAGCCTTCAGCTTCAAGAATAGTCTTACGTCTTGAGAAGAAGTCATGCACAGCCTCCGCCATCAAAATCGACCATCGAATTCACAGTGCCTGGTTTTCCCCTAACATCCAACAGAACTGGTTGGCGGCTTCAATCCCCCTGAGAAATAGGAGTCAGTCTGGATCATCCTCCGATTTCTAGGGTTGAAAATGAAAATGTGATTGAAACCACTAATCAGAGTAGCTTCACAGTGGCATATTCTTCTATTCTGTTGTTTCAATCTACTGGAGTCATGCTATTCCAATGGACGTTTAAATCAGTTGAAGCCCAATTTAAATCATGTTGGTTAAACCCCATTTTTGCTGGTTAAATCATGTTCCCATTGAAATCTACAAATATCCCACGATATCCGCATCAGATCATCATACCCCCATTAGAATCCACAAAAAACCACTGGGTCAAGTTACGCTGAATCCCTAGACTCCCTTCAGCACCCCATGCCGCCCCGCTTTCTCTTCTTGGACTCCGAAGGATCGCAGCGCCACTGCGTTAGGTAATGGTCCAACCTCAGCATTGGGACCATGTCAACCACAAAGGGAGGGAGATTTATGGGATTGATGCAGTTAAAACATGCAAAACCATCTCTAAAAATGGTAAACATGTACGTCGCATGTACGTTTGAGAATTAGGTTTGGCATTTGGATATACCGTGTAAGGCAACCCACATTCCCGGATTACGGGCCCAGATTGCAGGAAAAGCATCAAAAAGTCCGCAAAATGCCAAAGTCAATCTGGCAAAACCATGGATTCTTGGCACCCCTCAATTTGCCGAGTGCACCTGTCATCCAGGACCCCAACAACTCAGCAGCAATGCGTGTCTTGCCGCTGTTTGTCGGCAGCACCACCAGCAGGTTCTCCCCTGGAAAATGTTCACGACTCGTGGTCCAAAGTGTGGATACTCGACCATCTAGATCGAAGATGTAATCAAAAAAATGATTCTGGGTTTATTTGGGGTGACTTTCAAATGTGCTTAAGCTTTGTTCAAGGCCTACTTAGGGTTTCTTTAGTTTTTTTTGGGTTGATGAAACACATATTTTCTAGGGGCCCACATAACTCTCAACCTTCTACTTCCATACACTGTCAAAATTCAACCAGCATATGGCATCAACCGTCCCCAGAATGTGGCCTTTTGCCGCTTCCACACATTTTTGCTGATACCTCGGGATGCGTCACTGGGGTTGGGCTGCCTTTGCAGGAAAACTATATTCCACATCCCATCTTTGGGCTCCATGTATACCGTATACCAGTGGTACCCGCACGAGGCGGGGCGGAAGTTGCCTTAGGGTTGTACTGTAGGATATTGACATGACATGTCTCATCTATAGAACTTTCACCGTGCGCCACCCTGGCCCGTACGTGCTTGCTGTTTGCAAAACTGCTGCACTGTTGTTGTCAATGAGCATGACCCGCACACTCTCGTCATTATAATATAACCACTATTGTTCTGATCGCTTCTCATTACTGCTACGTCTATATATATACACATACTATCGTGGTTATCATTATCATCATCATTGCTATTACTACTATCATTATTACTAGTGGTGGTGGTAGTAGTAGCAGCAGCAGTAGCAGCAGCAGCAGCAGTAGTAGCAGCAGTATCAGGAGGAGTAGTAGCAGCAGCAGCAGTAGCAGTAGCAGTAGTAGCAGAAGCAGAAGCAGCAGCAGCAGCAGCAGCAGCAGCAGCAGCAGTAGCAGCAGTAGTCGTAGTCGTAGTCGTAGTCTTACTATCATCATCACTATTACTATTCTAAGTGATGATTGCAACTAAGCCCTTCTACCCAGGCCCTTCTAGGCATCCGGCCAGCGGAGTGGTGGGCCACTGGTGGTCCCCGTGGATTCCATGAGTGCTTTAAAGGCGGCGGAAGTGTAGCTGTGGCGGCGATGGGTGGAGAGATGCGCATCCCCACGGGGGGTGAGGGTGGAGGGGTGTTTAATGGGTTTTAATGATTATTGATGGTTATTAATGGTTATTAATGGTTTTTAATGGTTTTTAATGGAATTAGACTCTAGTAATTTGCTACAATTTGCGAACTGGAAGCCATGTTTCCCATCTAGTTACAGATGATTTACTGTTTGTAAAATGCTGATTGTCCATAGCAAAGTGTTGAATTGCCACAAAGTGACAAAATACGGCTATAATAATTATGAGAATGATATGATAAACTGCTGATTTTGATATGGGTCAAAACCCTGGTGCCCTTCTTCTGTTCATAGCGATCTTCAGCCTCCACCCATCTCAAAGGCGCCGCCATCGCCCATCTGGAAGTGGAACCTTACCATGGCTGAATGCCGAACAAAAACAACATGGCCGTGGAAACCCGAAGTCAACAGATAGAAAAAGTAGAATCCCCCAGAAAATAATGGTAAAATGAACCTGTTCTACCTTTTTCTGTCTTTTTGGGGGTTGCATGGGGTTGCCATTACATCTTGGGAGCTTCAAAAATGGTTCACCGAGCCACTGCTGCCCTCCGCCACTGGCGAACTGTTGGAAAATCTCCTGTGCCGCAAGAAGTCATAGCTTTCAATATCAACAGCTTGGGAAAAAGGGAAGTCCCACACAATTCAAATTGCTCAGGGATTTTCAGGGATTATTTTTGGGGTACGGCCCCGATCAGCTGCAGCCCAGAGAATCGGGCCTCAATAAATGAGGCCGCCGGTCTCAGCGAGGCCAGCAGTACAACAGCCAGCAGCCATCTGGACCCCAGCTGTGCCGCCATCGGCGTCGCACCCACCTGATGGAAGGGGCCATGGGAAGCAGGTGCAAACCCAGGCCGTTTATGTAATCTAGTGCAAATGCCAAAGCCTTTCCAGAGGGAAGGCGCCAGGATCAATCTGAAACCAATGAACCACGGGATCATTTTTGATGGTCCCCAGGGCAATGGTGTTAATTTATAAACCCTCATGCTAAATCAATTAGTTTCAAGTTTTACGGCGTGTCCAGCCCTGACTGGATTCGTGCAAAGCGAAAATTGACCTTTGAACCCCCCTTTGTATTTCCAGTTTAGATTTTCCCAACCAAACTAACCCAAAAGAAAGTCTTCAACCAAGCTGGTAGTTCATCCCACCTTGTAGGTAGCAGTCACCCCCACTTATGAGTGGACTGAGCCTACATTGTCGATTTATCTCCTGGTTTAAAACTTATAACAACCCTGAAAAAGATAGAAAAATGAAATTCTAGGATAGAATCGTGGCAAAGTCAACCCTTTCTGACCCTTTATCGTTTTGGGTGATACTAAATATTTTTCAAGCAGGATGCACTCCACCCCCGAGCCTGGCAGCCAGCTGCCGTCTGCGCGCTGGGGCGCGCGGGTCGCACCCCCCCCAAACCCTCGAGCCGCAGAAAGACAGTAGCAGAAACTACCCCAAAGCGATTAGATGAAAATTTTGAATTTCTATTCATTTGTTCAGTTGTCCCTCGAGATAACAGATTTTCCCCAAGATTGATCCACAATACCACAATATATTTCAATTATTATGATCCTATGGACATATTGTCACAGATATGGATATCGAGTAGATGTGAATCTATGGTATCAACATTTGGGTATGGGTGAAGATTGGGCATCGCAATACGTAGATGGTTAATACTAAACTTATTAAAATTTGTGGTCTAAAGGGCTAAAATTTTGACCCTATCTAGAGAAGTGCTAACGAATGCATCATAAGGAAATAAGTTTCAACACCCGCCAAAACAAAATCACATGCGTCTTCCTCCTTTTGGTTTGGGAAATATGTTCTTTCATCGGTGAAATATGTAGATGCATGATGCACGGCCACCTTGGCTGAAATTTGTTTGCTCAGTTTATCTTATATAAATTGCATAGTTTCATAGATGGTGAGGGGGTTAAGGGTGCAATCGTTCTTGTTGTTTTGGAAGGCACCTTGTCACGCCGCTAAGATGTTTTTTGGTGGGATGTCACTTCATATGTTTTGCGCGCATTTATGTCAAGTTATTTCCATATATGTTGGTCCTGTTCAATGAGTCCAGTGATATAATGTTGCTGTTTTTTGTTGCGATCCGTATCATACAAAACAATTTGATTAAGAAAACCTAGTGTTGTCCATATCTCAAGGTGATGGCCAGTTAAAAAACTTTTTTGGGACCAACTTTGCGTAAAGTTGTTTTTTCAAACAAGAAACATAATACAACCAAACCCTCTCAAAATTTGCAATGGTTTTTTGTGAAAACAACATGTACGGAGACTACTAGGACAACAGGGCTCCACACATATACGGCCCAACGCGATTCACACAGGTGTATACTGGTTCTTGGCGAACCATCTTGAAATAGAATTGTGACCCCTGTGACTGCGCCCCAAACAAAACATTCTGAGACTACAACATAGGACAATTGGGGTTCAAAACGTCTCTGGTGGAACACGCGAAACATGCGCGCGGATATTTTTGGTGCTTTGCACGACACGATTTTTCCCTCCGTGGACTATGCGCTTGCACCCCTACAACAACAAGTATACAACGGCAAAAAGGAATACAAAACGTCTCCAAAATCTAGGTAGGATCCGAACCCACAATAATTGTCAGTTCGGATGGAACAAGGCTGCTGCTATGCAAGGAGCTCGGCCTTGCCTACATGTTGTTTCCAACCGGGGACTTCCCAGTGCTGAGAACCCGAAACCAATCCCCAGCGTTTTCGATGTCTCTGGTCCCTCGTCATCGTCATGTGATTCCTTCATTCCTTTCCCCATGAAAAATTCCGGCATGGGTCAGTTGCATACCCAGCTTCATCTGCACCAGGGTCTGTTGAGTTTAAGCGGATCCGTCAGTCTAAATCCAAATGCGGCCATCATATCCCCCTGCCATTTAGGGTGGTGGGGGTGGGGACAGCCATTTAGTAGAGGACTCCCATTTTTTTCTACAAAGTGCCTGGATCTCAGCCTACAAAATGAGGCATTCTCTACAAAATGAANATTTTTTGATTTTTTCACCGGGTGGAGCTGTCTACAAGATGACCCCCAAAACCCATTTGGTAGAGGCCTCAAGGCCACCCAAATCGTAGAGGAAATTGGCAAGGGGATGTCATCATGGTGATAGTCACAGCCATGTTTCGAGGTCATCATGGTGATAGTCTCCACCTGCCTCATTGCAGGGATCGGTAAAGATCCCCCGGCAACGATCGGGCGTAGTCACCCTCAGCTGCTGGCGCCTGGAAGACGAGCTGTCCAGACCGACGGTCCCAATTACCCCAAACCCTCCAACAGAAAACACCTGCCTCACAGGGACTTGTACAGGCCGGGCCCCAGCAGCCCCTGTGTGTAGTCCCCGTCTTCGGGACGGGGCTGTGCCTGGACGACGAGCTATCCAGAACAGAAAACACCGCCAATTATGACCGATGAGAACCCCCCTCAAATGGGTCAAGTTCCAATGGTGACTGCGGTCCCTTGATCTTGGGGAAATACTTACGTACATCGATCCACAAATCCACAAGTTGTGGTGGCCCAACTAGCAAAAACGGCAGTCTTCAAGCGCATCAAAACATGCCAGTCAGAATTGGTATTTGTTTGGTGGAACAGAGTCAAGCCATGGGTGCAAAGCCATTTGAATGAATCTCCCCAAATAGTTGGAATTTCCAGCAGGGGTTTGAAGCGAGAAATTCCAAAAGTGCTGGGGTCAGCCCCAAAGCCAAATGGAATCAGCAACAAAAAAATCCGTCTTTAATGTGTTTCCCTCACATGTGTTGGGATGTCCACCAAAAGTGTGTTGTTGAGCGCCCAAAGCACCCCGGAGAGACATTAACAAAATTTCTGATGTGGCTACGAGTCAGAACCCTGGTACCTAAATATTCTAGGTACCCTAAAGTAGCCGGTTACTGCACGTTTATTCCCCCAGCAGGTCTTGACCCATCCCATGTTGCACGGTTGACCTGCCTGTGGTGGTGGGCCCCGACATAAGTCGAGGCCGCCCCCGCAGCACACACCACCCACGGCATCAGCCTTGTCTGGACTGGAAAAAGCACACTGAAACTACCTTTATCAAGCTTCGACAACTCCAAACCCACTATTTTGGAACCATGGGTGCAAGGCCTTGCCTACATTTTGTTTCCAACCGGGGAGTTCCCAGTGTTGAGAATCCGAAACCAATCCCCAGCGTTTTGGATGTTTCGGGTCCCTCATGTGATTCCTTCATTCCCTTCCCCAAGGGAAATTCCAGTACGGGTCAAGTCAATCAGTGTTTTCGGTTGCAATGGCGTACCCAACTTCATCTGCATCAGGGTCTGTTGAATTCTTGCGGATGTATGAGCCGAAACCCCAAATGTGGTCATCATGGTGATAGTGACAGTCATGTTTGAAGGGACCAAATGAAATTTACGCTTTTTTCTTTCCAATCTATAACCACAATAGGATCAGTCCTGCTGTTATCTTCCAAGGGGGCTATCTCTGACTTGGGGCAGTGTTCTCTCAAATCTGCGGCCCCCTGGCAAGTGAGAAAATGATGCGCTATGCATGCTGCAGTATGGGCAAAACTCAATTTCCGGGGTATCCTGATTCACTTTCCATGTGGCTCTTCTACTTCCCATAATCACTGACCCTGTCAGTTGCTTAAAGATTAAAATTTTTCATCCGGGCGGAGTGAGTCGAGAATTCGTCGTGTCATCTTCCAATCAAAGTACTTCTTTTGGAAGTGGCCCGATCTTTTGGAGAAGTCTCCCGCTACACACGGACGGCAACAGTGGTGGGGCATTGAGCTTCTTGAGATCAGGAGATCTTGATCCTCTTCAAAGATTGAGAATTTGCAGTCGTCGGCAATAATCGTACAGGACTACAAAATTTGGATTCCGATTTATCCAGATATCTGAGGAACATCCAAACCGGTCCAACGCCTTGTGTCTTCCTCATATTTTGCCTCATGATCTGTTTGTGAATCCCAATACTCAATCAAGGTAGTTTTTGTTTCAGCATTCAGCTCGTACGAACGATAACTTCAATGGCCCACAACATGGGGTCACACTTTGGATTGGTTAATGCAAAAAGCACCTCGGGGGAACCTGGTGTCAAGAAGTTCCAAACTGCGTTGCAGTTTGCTCGTTGTGATTGTAATATTTTTTTAAAATCATTCCGATCAATCACATTTGTTTCACACGAGTATCCACATTTTGGAAGAATGGAGGCGAGCACTACGACAATTTTTGGTCTCCCAATTCAGCACAGCTTTTCTAAGGCCTAGACATAGTTGCATGCATACATATTTCATATGTTTTGCAAGGCGCTTCTGACATGATGGAAATTGCCCATGCATTGCTTCAACCCAAGTCTAAAAGTGTTCTTTGCCTCCTGCTGGATGGATTCCTTGACAAGCCTCCTACACAGAATGCTGCCCAATTTTTTGCTAGCCTAAAGAAATCTAAAAATGTCCTCGGCCCCCTGCCTCCATGTGGTTCCCCGTCTATCCCCTTTCCCAAGCTCTTTAAACAAGATGTTGACAGCCCTGACAAAAAAAAGTTTCTTTTCTAACAATTGCCTGCGTTGGAAATCTTAAGGTCTAACTTTTCCCTGTAAAGGAAACTGTTAGGCTGTTCCACTCCCAAACAAGCTGAAAAAAACCCTCAAAGAAAGATGGTATGAAAGGGAAATTCAAGAATATATGTAAAGAATGACGAATGCATGGTAACTGCATGTTAACACATGGGGAATAAATGGTTAACAATCTCCATGCATATGTTGCATTGCATTGCATCGCGTTGCGTTGCATTGCATTGCACTGCATTGCATCACATTGCATTAACATCGCACTACCTTACATTACATTACATTACATTACATTACGTTACGTTACGTTATGTTACGTTACGTCACGTTACGTTACGTTACGTCACATTACATTACATACATTGATACAGATATTTATTATATATATATATACAAATATCTATCCATCCATCCATCCATCTATCCATCCACCCACCTATCCATCTATATGTCTATCTATCTATCCATATTTCTATCTATTTATCTGTCTGTCCACCCATCCCATCTATCTATCTATCTATCTATCTATCTACCTATGTATCTATCTATCCATCTACTTATCTATCTATCCATCCATCCATACATCCATCCATCCATCCATCTACTATATGAGCAGTTTTCAAAGTCCATTTCACATTCCATTTTACTGGCTGGTGAATAGGCATTCCCCTAATGAATCGTGTGGTTTCCCCTATATAATGGTTCACCGAAGGAAGTTTAGAAGTCAAACTTCCGACAATATGGACAAATGGAAAAACACAGACAGGAAGAAAGTCAGAAGAGCGAAGATCAGAGAGGGAGAAAGTCAGAAGAGAGAAGATCAAACAGGAGAAAGTCAGAAGAGAGAAGATGCAGGTGCGCAAAAAAGGTAGGAAAGTCGCAAAACATTGTGTTTTTCCAATGTTTTGTGGCTCTGGATGGTTAAAAAGTAGGCTCGCTAAAGCTGCGGGTGCGGAGCCAGCTCGGGAGATGAGAGATGAAAAATTGCACGCCGCTGTGGCGCGAAGCACATTTTGAAGAATAAAGTGCTAAAAACTGACGGTCTCGGAGCATTTTTGGAAGTTGAGATGTGAAAAACATGCACGCCAATGTGGCGCGAAACACATCTCAAAGTAAAAAGTGTTAAAAACTGACGGGGTCAGAGCACTTTTGGAAGCTGCGATGTCGAGAAAGTGCACGGCGTTGTGGCGCGAAGCACATTTGGAAGTGAAAATGCTAAAAACACCTCAGTGTCGCACCACTTTTGGAAGTTGCGATGTCGAAAAAGTGCACGCCGTTGTGGCGCGAAGCACATTTGGAAGTGAGCTACAAACACCAAGCACACTTTCGGAGCACTTTTGGAAGTTGAGATGTCGAAAAAATGCACGCCGTTGTGGCGCGAAGCACATTTGGAAGTGAAAATGCTAAAAACACCACACGTTCAGAGCACTTTTGGAAGTTGAGATGTCGAAAAAGTGCACGCCAATGTGGTGCGAAGCACATCTCGAAGTAAAAAGTGTTAAAAAACTGACGGGTTTGGACCACTTTTGGAAGTTCAGACTTCGTTTTGTGTGGCAGGCGCAAGGGATTCCGCACCTCGTCAAAAGTGAGCTAAACGTGTGTGGGTTTTGTGGCATTTTCAAAAACGATGGCAGGCGTGGGACATTTGAAGAGGATATGCAAAGATGCATTTCGTGTGGCAGGCGCAGTACAAGAGACATGTCGATCAGACATGTTCACAGGTCAGGGCACTGATTTCCTGAGAGGGGTTGCATTTTGGATAATCAGAGATTTTCAGATTTGTTAAAGTGATTTTGCGTGGCAGGTGCTGCACTTCGTATGACCCGGAGTCATTTTTTCGTGGCAGGCACAGTACACTAGAGAGACGGAGTGGAAAAATCGCAAAACGCATTGGTATGAGGACGTCAGCTCTGAACTGAACTGGCCATTTTTGATGGAAGTCTCGCAGATTTGCTTCGTTTTTGATGTTGTCAACTTCAAAAATTGAGGAAGTCTCGCAGAATTGCTTCCTTTCAGAACGTTACACTACACTACACTACACTACATTACGCTACATTACGCTACACTACACTACACTACACTATAGTCAACTACAACTACAGCCACAGCCACAGCTACAACCACAACTACAAGTACAACTACACCTACCACTACCACTACAACTACAACTACAACTACACTACAAACTACAAACTACACCACGCTACACTGCACTACGCTGCAACCACACTACACTACACTACATTACACCAGACTAGACTACAACAACAACTACAACTACAACCATAATAACCACTACAACTACCACTACACCACACTACACTGCATTGGACTACAACAACTACTGCAACTACAACTACAAGTACAACTACATTACAACTACAACTACAGCTAAAACCACAACTACATCCACAACTACAACTGCAACCACAACTACAGCTACACTACCTTACAACTACACTGCGCTGCCTCCAACCACTTGTTGGTCCATCAGCGGGTTCGCCCTGCCATCCATGATTCACAACAACCAACTTCTCCTATAGGTTCCGTATCTTTGAAACTTCCGCCACCGCCTTGTGCGGTACTACTGGTATAATCCCCTGTGATCATCAACCGACGGAGGTTTTGAACACTGCTCATGTATCTACAAGATAAATTTACTACCAGAATTCCATCACACCTGTGCCCATGCCAACTTCATCTGGGGAGGCCCGGCGATCGGCTGGGGCCCGGCGATCGGCAGCCCCGCAGTGGGATCGGTCATTAAGGATCTCCGTCCCACTTTCTATCTCGGGGGCCCTTCCTGCAAGATTCAAAAACAAGAATAGAAATTGGATATGGCCCTGCGCTAAAAGCCACCACAAGAATCATCACTTTTTCAGTAGGTGATCTCCAGCAATCTTCATTATCCAGTGTTTGCCGGTGTCTGTGCATGGATCTGTAGCAAGGCCTTCTGCAGCAGCATCGCCAGGCTCATGCCCTTGAGATGCGCTCGTCATCGCTGCAAAACTGCGTGCCAGCGGAGCCAGTGTTGCGGATGAATTTTGCTTATTGGGTACAGTAAATCCACTGGTGAATCATTTTCCCTACTAAGATGCAATTCCCAGGAGTATACCCAATTGTCAGGCACACCCATTTTTCTCTCAAAAAGGGATCTGTTTGGTTGCCAAGAGTTTGACTTTGGGACCCTCCAATGGTTAACCCTCCCCACAAAAATAAAGGTTCCATTGAGCCGGGGTCACCGTTGTCGGTTGGTTGCCATCAGAGTCGCTCGGATCACCTGCCAATTTTGACGCCGCATCGCTGCGAGAACGTTACAAGATCGGTCTTTCGCGCATGTCGCACAAGTTGGGCGGAGACGCGTGCAATTTGCATAGGACAACATGCGTGAGAGATATTGAGACGCCCAGATACCATACATGAGGTATCAAAAAACATAGAATGAGTGTACATGACTGCGCAACCACAAGCATAAAAGGGTCAATGAACTAACCAAACAATACGTTATGCCTTGGTCCCAAAAAAGAACTTGACGCTTAGTTTTGTATACAGCTTAGTTTTCCCGAGGGAACACCCGTGCACTGGCGGAATCCGCTGCTTTTCTGGCACCCTTTTGCTCCAGCCTCTCAAGAGTCCGAGCTGTCCTGACGGCAAGCGATCGCTTGACTTAGGGGGTAACCCGCATTAATCAACCAGTGGTTGTTCATCTGGGGTTGGCATTTTACAGATAGTTTACATCAGTTTCCTATCTTCTTCGGATATTCTTGGGATATCCAATCTGTCACTAAATTCACATATTTTGGTGGCCTCTCGCAATTTGAGTATCCCAAAAACCACGAGGGGCTTGGGGAGTCCCGGTTCTTAGAAGAACACAACAAATCACCTCGAGGGACCCTGCCTCTTTTTTCACCATATCAACCCTGGACTCGACAGACTACACAATCGGACCATCCCCGAAGCAGAAATGACCACAACTATGGATTTGACAGGGATTCTATCTACTTTATTTTATGATGCTTTTTACATGGGCTTAGTGAAGCTGGTTCCCTTGCATGGAAAAGAAAAATCCACCTGAACAGCTCGGGTACTGGGGTCCACCAGGAAACCTTGCTTCTTGATCATATTTCAGGAAGTTGTCAGTCATGCTTCTACTTTTCTTGATCTATTCTTGATTATATCGGATATATATATACTGTCAGGGCCCATGGCCTTGAAGCTTCAAGGTTTGTTTTTTTGGGGACCAGAAAAGCAGGCCATGTATCAGACACTTCCCGTCTGAGCTTGCAGTGGNACTGTCAGGGCCCATGGCCTTGAAGCTTCAAGGTTTGTTTTTTTGGGGACCAGAAAAGCAGGCCATGTATCAGACACTTCCCGTCTGAGCTTGCAGTGGGTTCTGCAGCCATTTTGCTGCAACAAGTGCCAGAGTTTGGAACGCACTGCAGTTGAGCTATTTGTTTCAATGTCGGATGATGCAGCTGCCAGTCCAGCTGTTCCAGCGAGCGCTGCCAGCTTGCAGCCACCGCGCATGCTTGGGCCAGA
>BGPT01000187.1:95065-132972 GCA_003297045.1 Symbiodinium sp. clade C Y103 | reverse complement strand
CTTTCTTCATCTCTGATCTTCTCACTTCTGACTTTTCTCACCTCTGCTTTTCAACTGTCCATATTGTCGGAAGTTTCACTTCTAAACTTCCTTCGATGAAACTATAGCCACCCCTTCACAACCACCCTGGAACCCCTTGAAACCCAACCATGTACTAATTCCAACACGCACCTGAAGAATACAAAAAACATGGGAAAAAAGCATACATAGAAAAGGAATCTTCAGACCCTGTGGAAGGGTCATAAAAATTCTTAGAAGCATAGGTTTGGGGGGGGTACCATATGTATATATATATCTCTCTCTCTCTCTCTGTCTCTATCTACACCTATATGAATATGTGGACTGTAAACATATATATATATATATACACGTACATTGCAATATAGTAGTACATTGTATATACATACGCTCACATATACAAGTATACATACACATATGTACTGGCAAAGACTGAATTATGTGTTGAAAGTGATACACGAAACACGTTTCCGAGTGCCACGCTCCAACGTCTTGGCGTCGAAGTAGGTGCAGTCTCGGCCACCTTTTGGGTTGTATGGCGGTGTAAGGATGTCGAAGAACCTCAAGTTTGTCAGCTTTGTGAGATTGCAAACCAATGTGAAAAATGGTACCCCGTAGCAAAACACTGGAATGTAAACAGGGAAACTCTTGAAACGCATGCGTTCAAATGATTTGAAAACTATGTAGAGACAGATAAAGAGAGAGGATGAGGCAAATGCACGATATTCAGAAACCTGGACTTCATCCAAAGCCAAGTCGTGTAGATGAAGCATAGCAGATGTCATAGCCACCGCATAAGCTCAGGGCGCGCAATCTTCGACTGCCTCGATCTCATGGATGTTTCCCTCCTGCGCAACCGTATCAAATCTGAAGCAAAGAAACACAGATAGAGATGGAACTAGGTGAAGAAAGGTAAAGACATGCCGAGACATAGGGAATAACATCAGAAGCACCAAAAAGGTGATGCTGTGTGAGATGCATTGGGGCTGTTCAAACAGCAACAAAAGGCACAATTCAACCTTTGGAGAAAACAGCAGATGTAGAAAGGGGAAAACGTGCCAGTTTTTCGCCGAAGAAGACCGCAGAACTGAAGACCGCAGAACTTCTTCATAGGGCCATGCCAGCGGCAAGTAAACAGTAGTCACAAAAGGTCACAAAAGGTTTTGTGTTGCAAATATGTGTGTATATATATATATATAAAACCGTTGGCAACCACATACAACAATGTCGCGCCCCCTCTGAAGTCTGTCCTCAGGGCCCAAACCATAGGTTGCGGGATGTGGTCCCAGGACCTTGGGAGACGAGCAAGATCTCAAGACTTATTCTCCAACACAAACATGACTGGTGACGCAATATGTTGGTTCGATGTATGTGTGTATGTGTGTGTGTGTTCCCGAAACAATCGAAAATGGCAGTATGGTGGATGAAGCAAGTGCCGGCAGTATGGTGGATGAAGTAGGCGCCGGTGCGGTTGCTGCAGTCTTACACGCCTTATGGCTTGTCTTCAATGACAAGCGCGGTGTCAGATATAATCTCGCTTGTCCTGACTATAGCTGCTCAAGGCAAGCCGCAAGGAAGGCAGTTGGACACCATCCCAACACTGCAACCGCTCCCACCAATATCCTATTTGAAGAACATTGGCCCGGTGGGTTTTTAATTTCCAATCAGGAAGGATATGTCCAAGGAGAGGTCTGGATTGAAACCATGTGGATTAGGATGAATGAGCTCATCGGCCCACATATTAAATTCGCGTTTGCGGTCAGAACGGCACAACTGTACACCGTTGGCACACAGCATCAGAACCAACTCCATCAAAAGGGCTGCCGTAGGCATCCGACGTGTCTTCTGAGTGAGAAGGGAAAAGATGTTGCCCTGGGTGTCCGAATGAAAGAGTTGGGAACGGAGGCGCCTCTTGCTACGAACGGAAATGAGCAGAGCAGTCAAAACAAGCATTCCAAGCATACTCAAGTGCTGAGATCCTCAAAATGCACTGGCATTGTTCGGTCTCAATGCAGCTTGAAGCTTGAGTAGTAGGCCTTGGTCGGCCATCACAACGGTTGGGCTTGGAGAAATAATGCGATGTGTCGTTGTTTGAAAAGTTCTTCTCTTCCAGCTCAATGGGGCCCCCAATGACTGCCACCAATCTGGCAAGGATAGCGGCAGCATCGGCTCTCGCAGAGCTGGCTCGAAGAAGCCAGCAAAAGCCGTCCACGATGACGAGGGCCCAATCGATTTCGGGGAAGATCTCGCATATCGCAAAAGCAGGCCTGCAGCCCGGCCCCAATAGAACTGGGCACTGGCCATGCTGCAGGCGCCAACCTTGTTGGCCCACCATTCTTTATCCAAAACGCCAATCCTTTGGAAAAACTTTGGCGCTGCGATGGGCATTAGCAACGCCTGCTTCAAGCAAGCCAAATCTCATTGGTGTTGGGTGGTCCTCGGACAGTGGGGGGGGTTGGGGCGTTCTTCGCGTTGGCCGGGTTGTGGGCAAGCATTTCAAAGAAAGATCCGTCATAGATGTTCCGGATCTTGTCACCCTCATCTCTGCCCGCCATTGGGCCAGGGGGGCTGTGTGTGTGTGTGCACGCATTTTGTGTGGACTTTGGCCGACGGGTAATTGTCTTGGAAGTCTGGGCAATCCTTATTGTTATTTTGCTCCTCTGAGTTCGTCCTATTTAGTCCAGCAGCCCCCTCACAGGCATTGATGATGCTGTCCAAAATGGCCAGCTTCCTCCGGCGCGTCAAGGAATTCCTTCGCCAAAGTTGATAACCTCGCACTCCGAAAGCTGGAGGGGCCTCAGCAAATCTCCACATGCAGAGTCCAGCGGATGCCCAAGGAGCCAGGACATCGGGAAGAATTTTGGTCTTCCATGTTCTGGGCGCCCGCCTCCCCGAAATCTCCAGCGGCAGTCGGGCAGAATTGCGCCGTGGAGGGACTACGACACCAGTTGAGCATCTTTTTGTAGGATCGTCTCGAAGAGTGCTTTGCTCCTGCGGCTGGTCACATCCCAAGCTTTGTCCTTGGCCTTGGCCTCCAAACTAGTTGGGTCAGGAAGTTCTGCCAACTGTCGCCCCCACTGTCTTCCTCATACTTCTTCTTGAGGAAGTTGCGCAACTTGGAAAGGTGAAGTTGGACAAGGACGTTCTTCGCTCCCTCAACCTGGTCTTCGGGAACTGACCGTGCGCGCAGCAAGGGTGTTCCTGAGTTGGAGGGTAGTCTTACATCTCGATCTGGTAATCTCGAGCGTCTACTAAAGTTGCATCTTCTGCTCCGCTTTTTCATTTTCTTTCTCGGCCCCTGCTGTTGGGAATTATGCTCAGGACAGCCACCTGTCGATGGAACCTGGATGGAGGAAATGCTGGACCCACACCGCATGTGAGTTTGGAACTGTTTCAGGAGCAAGGCGATGGCATCTACTGCACTGCTGATATTAAACATGTGATGGCTTTGCCTTACATACCTTGTGGCGTCCGCATCATTGTTTGGATTCGTTCCAATTGCAGCTGTCCTGCTGCAGATGTTGAAGCTCTTCCAAGGATGCAATCCTGCGATAGATGCTTCGCAGTGCTTCGCAGTGTTGTGGCTGTTTTGAGCGCCGGAGCTTCTTAATCTTCTCCCTGGCTGAGATTGCTTTTGCCAAGACCGCTTAGCCGGCCTTGAGGATGTGTAGGCAAATGTTTGGATCCCATGTCAAGGCCCCAAGTCCCAAGCCACCAAAATCAAAAAATCAGCCGATGGCACCATGTTGCTAACCGTAAAGCTCTTTAAATACTCTTCAACAAGCGGACGCATCATGAAGCGTCACTGAATCTGCCTTGGGCCAATTGATTTCATGTCCAACAATCCAACATGACCGTTGCCTATCTCGGCTCGATCGCAAATTACCAGAGAGCACATCGATTTCCTGAAATTATGGCAAGCAATGCCCTGAACCCAAAAGTCCAACTGACTGAGCACCACGGAGGTTTTGGAGATTGCGGGCACCAGCGTCCTTTCATACCTTTAAGGCGATACAAGATTTTAGAAATATGCGTCCTCATGCAAATCCCTATGCATATCCACTACCACCCATGATACTGTTCTACGCATATGTATTCAATCTTTTTCACGCAAATTACTTCGACAATAAAATCTGCATCTTGGGTCTGATTCTTGGTTGACGCTGCACGCTCCCCAACCTGCGACTTGGACAAACCGGGCGCGCGCCAACACATGAATATGATATGTCATTATGTGATTGGGCACACCATTAATTCATAATCCTGGAATCAAAATATGTCACAGACAATTTCACCACCCATGGACTCAGGCAGAACCAGGTGGAACCGAAAGCTGGTTCAGCTGACACAGCTTCAAACCCAGCTCAGACAAGGGAGCCTCAAACTCCGCATCAAGGCGCTGGCGGGCGCTGCCCGCCACCTCCTCCCATATGCCCGTTGCTTGGCCTTACCTGTGGCCTTGAAAGTGCAAGCAGCCAAAGCCAGAAAGCCCAAACCCCTTGGCCCTCCCGTACTCGCCAATGTCCAAGGGAGAAATAATTGTCTCCCAACCTCGAACTTGGTAAAGATGGCATATCGAAGTGGGTCCGGTCAGCTCGGCTCGGTTCTCTGGGGTAGGCCGGAGATGTCCGAACCCCTTGTTCCAGCAGCCTGAGATGGTACCTTAGCAGCAGACCCTGTGCATTGCCTGGGTGAGCTGAGCAGGAGTGGGTCGGAATGCCGCCAGGTCCGCATGGGTCTCTGCATTGACTGACGCCATTTCACAAATGCTCAACCTTCTTCTTGTGCTTTTGCTGCAAAGCTTGTCGTTGCTTGTGCTGTCATTGTCTTGGTCACAAAAATAAGAGGAACTACTGAAGTTCCCTGGCGGGGACTAGGTCACAGGTCTAGCACATTGCTAGCGGGGATCTAGCGGCAAAATTACGGACAGATTCAGAAAATTGAACAACAACCTCAACAATCCAGGAAAATGGCCGAGTGGCACAGAAAGTCAATAAGAGATGCTTGGGTGTAGGGCTGCAAGCGCTTCATCTCACTTTTCTTCATGTGGTCTGCCACGTCTGCTTCAAAGACGAGAATCTATTCAGAAACGTATCCTATGAAGAATACATGTTGAAATACCAAGCATGCGGGAACACATAAATGAACCTTTGAGCATGTATGTGCAAAAAGGCTAGCGCAATTCTAGCGGGTTTGCTAGCGCTGACCTAGCGGGTTTGCTAGCGCTGGCTTGCAGAATTGGCGAATTTCCGGCGCGCCGCCTCATAACAAGAGGAAACCACTAAATCGACATGAATTGTCAACCACTAGTACAAAACTTCTGATAACTCTTATTCTTGACAGGTTGTCATATATTGGAGAGCACAAATGAGCAAACTACATGTACCTGCTTTCTTTGATGGTATGCTTGTAACCGCATTCTTTTTGCCTGCCCATTCTTGCTCCTAGCCTCAACCTTTACTTCACCAGCTCAACCCACCTGCGCACCGTAGTAGTACGCCTCCAAGGGGACATCGTTCCGCATTTCACCTGAGCATTAGCTTGCAGGCACAAAGAACCGGACGCTTTCAGGGTCAACCTGGGAAGCTGAGTCTTGCAGGCCCCATACATACTCTGTTTCCTTTTCGGGGTCCTGGATATCCCGACCTCTACCGCTGCGATGCAAAATGGATGTCGCCAAGAGTCTTGAAACAGATGTGGTTGCGACCATTCAAGTACAACTATAGCTGGCGAAGAAGCCGCACAAAGGCTTACAAGACAATCTATTCGCCCGAGGCCCGCCTCCGTCGCTGAGTAGATCCCAGGATTTTACCTGAAGAAGGTGGCAGAAAAGAGGGAGAAAGGCGGGAGAGGGGCAGTTGGAAGTTCATCAAGCTCCCAGGAAGTACTTTGCAAAGCAATCAGCGAAGAATTGTGCAGCTCCTTCAAATCTTTGAAGGCTGGAAGCCCAAAAAGGCGACCAAGTTATCATGTTGCTGGGACAGTCCTGCACCGACAGAGACCAGTTTAGCTCCAGACTCGCATGCTACCAAAAAGAAGTCGACCAAAGACGTGCATACCTGCAAATGGTTTCCCCATGTCCCGCTTTCCTGCTGATTCCTGATCTCAGCGTTTCAAGCGCTTCATTTCTCGAATGAGTTGCGAGAGCACCTGGATGGTCATGAGCTGGAATCCTTGCGCCCTTTCGCATCAAGAAGATGCAGATTGTCCTTTTCACCATGGCTGGGAAAGCAAAATACCAGCAGAATGTTGATGCAGCTTCTGAATTTGAAGAACGGGCTTACAATTCCCACAGCGAATCAGGGTCCAGTCATGAACGTGTCCACATTTCTGAGGTGCACACATTTCCGCCCCTCCATAGATCTCCTGGTATGCTACACCAGACCTGCCATGCTTCAGGATGCTTCAGGTGTGTTCATCGCAATCCCCATATGTCTTGTTTCACCTGAGCCTGAAGGTTTGATCTAGTCATTGAATCTAAACAAGTACTTCAAATTCACCCCTTGTGTATCCCAATGCAAGTCTCAGGCCAGGAACAAAATGCTACAAATTCTCGCACCTGCTCTGTATTCTTGCAGCATCTGAAGAGCTAACGCCTGCGCACTAGAAAAAGGCTCCACTGTAGCCAAAGAGTCTAGCTGCTGCTGGGGGGGTGGGGGTGGAGTGCATGTGGTGACCTCGTATAGAAAAAGGTGATGGCTATGGTGGTGTATTGATGACTCGTTAGTGTAGACCTGAAGCGCTGCTCAAGACCTCACCAAGGCCAGAAAAAAAAAAAAAACTGAGCTTCTCATCACCCACCTAGATCAGAAGCACTAAGCACATCAAGATAGCGGAGGGCGCGAGTGAGTGGGTACCTGACAGGGTTTGGAGATTCAGAGTTTCGAAATGTTTCGAATCTCTGTTTTCGCATATATCGCAGTGGCTGTTGGCTTTCTCAATTCTTGCGCATATTTGGAGTCTGTTCCAGATCGATTTGCTTTACGGTTGTAGGCACTATAGGGCAAACTGCATCGTCTTTCCAGGTTGTCCTTCCATCTGTTGACCCTAGTGGTTCTTACTCAGGGATTTGGATGAATTACAATATATACAGGCTGGGTTGGCCAATGTTGGTGCAATCTATCCTTTCTTCTGGGGAGGGCAGCCTCCCCATGGTATTGGCAATGTCGGAAAACGATCAACACCAAGAGCGAGTTCACTTTCACTATGCATCCTTCTATGCAGGAGGGGGCTTTGCAGCAAATTCTACGTGATAGAAGCATCAACTTTTGTGAGGGAACATAGCAATCATCTTGGAGCTTCTGGCGCACTTGCGCAAGGCCCTAAAGAGCCCTGCTGCTGCATTTCGCCGCTTGTTCACTTTGCCTCACTGAAATCAGCGAATCATTGGATGCGCCAGCTTGTCTGCCACCCATCGTACCAACAGACAGCGACATGATGCGACATGGTCACAAGGCTGCCTAGTCCAACATCTGCACAAAGGAGGGTATTCGTCGGGCCACCTCAACTGCATGTTGATGCTTTCTGGAGACTGACAATTTTGGGGCCGGCTTAAATCAAAAAGGTATGTGTATATATATATATATATAGTTACGTATCATATATTATATATATACATATATCATATGTATCATATAATTATATACATAAAGATATGTATACATATGTATATATATATATATATGTGATAGTATGTATATATATATATAACTGTATACAAAATTATGTAGAGAAATATAAGGTGGATGCATCCAATCTAGACAGGAGAAATTGAAAATCTGCATGAGATCATGAGAGTGAGTTCACTACAAAGGGCAAAACGGAAACCAACCAAGGGAAGTAACCCAAGGTGTTTACGCGTGCAACGCAAGACCATCACAGTTCAAGACCAAAATGCAGTATGGGACAGACGACAGAAGATGCTAGTAAAGACAAGAAAGCAAGAACAAACGGGGACAAGGAACCGATGCCAAGATCAATTGCACCCGGCCTTTCCATTCTGAAGGTGGCTCATTTTGAGTGGCAACCACACTTGCCATGGCGCAAACGAAAAAGAATTCAACGCAAACAGTTGCTAGTTGAAAATGTTTTGACGCATCACATGAAAGGCTCAAGAAAGACGTAAGCTTCTACGGGCCTTACTCAGACTACATAGTGAATCTTGTTCTGCTGCTTGCTGAAGATGTATTGATTGCAATCCTGGCCCCCCATCTAACGAATAGTGCGGTGCAAAGCCACGGTCGGTACAGCATCCAAGAAATCTCTTCAGAAGTTGAGCAAGTGTTCCCTTCTGTCTCATCGAGTGTTTGACATATCTCTATATTATCTGCAATGAAAAAAGTGACTGAGTTTAACTGAGTTTCTCCCAGCATCCCAACTCGTGGAGTTAGAAGACGTGGGCTGAATCACTACAAAATTCAAGTACCAGCAAAAGGCCTTTCTCTGAGCACTCGTGCAGACACTGAAGCAGGGGCTCTGCCCTTTCTGCAAAGCCACGCTGCTCAATGCAGTCGGACATGGCCTCAGAGGGGAAACGTCGCTGTTTCCTTTGGCTCCACTCGGCCCACTCTTCGCACCAGCAAGTGCCTCGGGGAAGGAATGCCTGGGATCTGAAGCATCCTCTTACGCCCCTGGGCAATTGCGCCAGTTGTTCTTTTTGAACTGTTCGCCTAGACACACACTCAAGGCTGAATTTTCCAAAGGACTTTTTGCACATGGTTTCGAAGAAATTATGATTGGATCCGAACTGTAGAAACTGGACCAAGGCTGTTTGGTGTCTAGGCATCCGAGTGAAGCCGCTGTCTTGTCTCAAAGCCACCCAGGTGATCAAATCTTTGGATCATTCCTGGTTGCCTGAGTAAACTGGCTTTGGAAGGCCTGGTTCATGAAGTTAGTCACATAGCTGAATGAAGAAGCTTCATTCTGAATGCGCCCTTTGACAACGGCAATTTTGGCCGAAGCAAAGTGGTGGCATAGAGGACGGACAACTACCACGTGGGGCAGTCATTGACAGTCCGAGCAAAATCCTCACGGAATCCAGATCCAAACCTAGGATGGCAAGGCCGCTGCCAAACCTGCTAAGCCCTCCCTATTCAAACTCTGTTGCAGAGAAAGACACAAAACGAGACACTTCTTGTTCTGCCTTGTTTTCCGCATAACAAAGGGGTGTCGCTGTGTCTTTTTATGATTTGACAATGGGACGGGACGTAACATTCTTGCATACAAATGCTCCTGGTACACTCCCAGTCTTGCCCTGCCATCTGGAGCCCCAGACCGATCGTTGGTATCGAAATCATCGTCCATGCCTGCAAAAGGATAGAAGCTTTCCCATTCAGGAGAAATGAGGAAATGTCAAAGAAAATCAAACATAAAACAACGTTTAAAAGCATCTCTTGGAGACCCTTCTGGCCTGGTCCCAAAAAGCGACGGTCAACGCTCCTCAAAAACAGAGCCAATGCTAGAAGTCAAACAATTAAGCCACGGCTTTGGCTATCGTATAGACATTTGGACGAGCTGATCATAGCTGACCAGTCTCCTGCACTTAGGGTTTGCTTCTGCCACTATTTACACAAGGGCCTCCATTCATTGAAGTAGCTGGCCATGCCGTCTATCTATCTATCTACCTACCTACCTACCTATCTATCTATCTATCCATCTATCCATCCATCCATCCATCCATCTATCTATCTATCTATCTAGCTTTCTATCTATCTATCCATCCATCCATCCATCCATCCATCCATCCACCTTATCTACTCTCATCCAATCGATTCCAATCCAATCTGATGTAGTCTAGGTTATCGATCTTACCTATCCTGTCTTCTCTTATGGTATGGAATCGATTCTGACCTATCTAGGGAGAGAGAGAGAGAGAGAGAGAGGGAGGGAGGGAGGGAGAGAGGATGTGAATGAGTCTCCACATCTTCAATCTGGTGGCCAGGGAACCTGCTGCGTCCGCGGCCACCACTTCTTAGCTCACCAGATGCCTCGCAATAGGCAAAGAAGTGTCCGGATTGTGCTACGCTGAGCATCACTAAGCTCTTGTCCTTTAAAGTCTTCATGTCGGATTCGGACCTCGCCGCGTATCAGCCAAGTTACCAAGCGGCGCTCAAGTTCTGCAGGCACCGGCAAACCCATGCGCCTAGGGCAACTCAAATCCAAACTCTCGAGATTGAAAAGTCTTTCAAAAGCAAAACAAACAGTTTCCATTCTTCATTCTTCAAAATTCTTCAAATTCCTCAAGACTGAAGGTGGAAGATCCGCACGCTGCAACTGGCCAGGTTATTTCATTTGTTGCTGTAGATTGGAACACACTTGGAGCCCACTGGCATAGCAAATCGCTGATTCTTCAGTGGTCTCAGGCTTGCAGATGAGTTGCTTGAAGATCTCAGCCTCAAGTTTTGTTTTGACACAGTTGCGCTCAAAATGGTGGATTTGATCCCTCGATGTGACATCTGTCACATCAGAATGAAGAAAAAAAGAAGGGCGAAAGGGCCAAGGAGATGCCAGGGAGCAATGCTCCGCCCAGCTGCGCCATCCTCGCTGGTAAGAAGAGTCCAGGCTATGCCTACAAGTTGAGCCAAGTTGAGTGCAACGCAATTGAATCTGAATGGTGAACATGCTGAACTACGTTCCCTTTGGACTCAGAAAAACACACGTGAAACTAGATTCAGAAATACAAAAAACATGATTCTCAATATTATCAAAAAAAATTGCCTTTTTGACCAGCTCGACCAGTGCGGCCAACTCTGTGCACATAGTCCTGGCGTTTGACAAAAAATGGACTCATAGAAAGAATGGGAATTGACCTTGATTTATCTGAAGAGAGCATGCCTAAGGGAGATGTAGCCCCCATATAGAAACAGTGCACCACAAGAGCAAACCGGTTTGGAGCCCTTTTGCAGTATGGTCTATGTTTAAAGCACCAGCATTGCGTAGTCCAAAAAAGACACCTTCCTCACGGAGGAACTCAAGCTGCACATAGCCGTCCTCTTCACGGTTTGGTGGATCAAAATTCACCACGACCTTCACTGCCTCAAACAGGACATACAGGGCATTCAAGAACTTCAAGGGTTTTCGCAACGGACATGCAAAGCACTCTTTGTTTGGGTGGAGCGCCGGAGAGTTTGGCAGGTGGGTTTGGGCTGAGGCTGAAGTCTCACAGGGTTGTAAGTATAAGAGTGTATAGCTGTTTGAGGCATTTGGCGCAAGCCTAGCTTTGCCACATTTCAGCGCATGCTGTTTGCACTGCATGCCCCTTCAGCTTGTTCATTTCCCTCTTCCCTGTCAATTGTTTGTTCAAACTTTCACTTGCCACATGTTGATTGGGCCTTGCCCTTGTTGGTCTTTTGCTTCCTTTTCACTTTGCATTTTATTGAAGTTACATCCATTGACCTTTGCTGCCATGGATGAAGTGAAGCAATCAGATTCTCAAGAAGTTCCACCAGATCCTCCTCCAGGACCAATATCGTTGACTACCACCGAGCTTTCTCCAGAAGAACTTGAACAACTTGAACTACTAAGGAAGTTTCGACAACCCAAAAGAGAAGAATCACCATCCAAGAAGACCAAGATTGAACCAGAGTCGGACCAATTCCTAGAAGCTCTCTCAGCCAAGGACATTGAAATCTCAGACCTCGACTTTGCCCTTCAGCAAGAACTTCGATCTTCACCACACGCTCGACAAGACTTTCTTGCACTCAATCTGACCACTCCAGACACTCTTCATTATGATCCTGAACATGGCAAACTACAGAAACTTGATCTTACTAAGAAGAGACCTTTCACTGACATTACCACCATCGATACACCCACTCTTGACACTCCAGAAGCCCAGATTCGAGAAGCAATGCTTCAATACCACCAGACCGCCTTTTTGCCCAATCACCAATTCATGCTTGAAGCTTGCAAGCAATTCTATACTCCCATACCATGCTTGAGCAGTACTACACCCAATGCCAGATTGATACAATGGACACCAGGCTCAAGACACTTGAGTCGCGACTTGGCAATAGATCCTCTCTCCCCAAAGGTTTGCCAGCCGCTGGCTTCACCAGATACTTTGAATCCATTGCCTCCATGCCCAGCCACGTTGTCGACTCCTCCAACAGCATCCTTCGACTTGAATTCACCACAGAGGCCTTCAAGACCCAGGTCCACTCCTACATCAAGCAGAGTAAACTTGAATGGGGTCTCAACCGACAAAGATACAAGCTCAAATTAAGAACCGGACTCCTTAACCAGTGATTGAGTAGCAAAGCAGGCCTTGTACACTCTCTTGGAATTGCTCAGAACATCTCAGAACTATACTTCCAGATGAAGGGAACCGTCCTCAGGGACAATTGCAATCAGGCATCAATTCCTTACAGGTTTGGCCTTACAAAGATGCTCCTACCACAACCCTGTTAGCCCAAGTCTCCTACATCCTTGACCTTCCATTTCATAGAAGATATGTTTGCGTGATCTTTGTCATCGAGCAGTACTTCAAGGACACCCAGGACTCCTGGCAACCAGTCTTTGACTCCACCATGGACAAAGCCAACCGTGTGACAGACCTTGGCCAACCTGCTATCCACACATCCTGTTTGTCACTCACCAGATCTGGCAAGTCAGGCAAATCCAAATCCAAAGGCACTGGCTCCACAAATAATAACAGAAACGCTAAAGGACATCAAAAGGGCTCCACCCCCAAGGGATATTCCTCAAATAGATCTCCAGACCAAACCAACTATGGAAGACGATTTCATGACAACCACAAGCACACCTCAGCAGAACTACCAGTCATGGTCCACCAACAGAACCAACACTCGCACAATGTGATCCTCTTGTGGCTGCATCCTTGGCACCAACTCTTAATGCATCACTTGTGATGATGCTCCACTCTCTTTTTTCTGGACAGCCAAGATCTCCAAAGAAATGAGAAGAGCTCTCGCCAGACAATCCTCCCATCATCCTTTGAATGGACCTAGGTCCTCCAATTTGACCCATACCCACCAACTTGAGCTCACAGAGGAAAACTTTTTCTACTACTACAAGGAATCCTCTCAATCACTCCCCTGGCAGGCCAATGAACTCGACTTCAAAGCCTTCGCCTTTGCGGATTGGCCATTGTACTTCATCCTCTTCTACCACCTCGCCTCCAGGATCGATGATTGGCTCCCAATCCCACATCCTGTCAAGACAAACTTCAAGCTCCCAGGCTTCCACAAGGACCAAATTCACTTTATCAACTCAGGCTACACTATCAGTGGGCGCCTCCTCGCCGACCACCTCTTTTGTTGCCAATGGTACTCAGAGATCGACAAGTACTCCAGATACAACCACAAAGACATCCTGGACACTTGGAAGACCTTCTTTGACTACAACCCTGAATCCAACCAGCCAGAATCATCAACATACCTTGGGATACTTTAGTTGCACCTTCAGCCATCATGGCCATCGACACCGTTGATCCCAACAGCCTCCCCTACTATCCTGAGAACTTCAACGACAGCTTCATGGAGATGATTCTTATCCCACTCGACACCAGAGACCGAACCATCTACCACATTGCAGACAAGTTCATCGACTTCATCCAAACCTCCTCCCTCTTCCTGGACATCTTTCTTGGCATGGACCCCTTCACCAACAATGCTTTGCAAAACCCGAGCTCAGTTTGCACATGTTTCACCGATGTAGCCTACTGGCAATTTGCACATGTTTTTCAGATAAGACCTCGTGATAAATCTCAACTTCAGGTCCCCAATGATGATTCTTTGAACCTGTTGTGGACTGAAACTGCCAAAGGAATCCAAGGAGATCCTCAACAACTGGCTACAACCAGGCATTGGAATCTCAAAGGCGATTCAATTGAGACCCTTTTGTATCTATTAGTCGAATCAGGTGAACACCTGCTTTTTTGGCAATCTCTTTGGGTCATTTTTCAACATCAACACCGTGATACTAGTTCCTCCTGTGGTAGCTGTTGTCTGACTATTTAACCCTCTCTGGTTGCTTATGTTGACCTTTTGGCGCTGGTTCTCTGTTCTCTGTTTTTGGTCAATTGGTTTCAATTTTTATCTGTTTGCTGGATTTGTGTTGTTTATATTTATCCGCGTACCAACATTTCTCCTCACAGTGCTACCGCCCATTTATTGAAGTTACATCCATTGACTGTACACCACCAGGATCCAAGATCGTCTCACTCAAACTCACCTTCCAGTTGCGGCAATATTTCCTCTATATTTATTTGTCCTACATGTAACTGTTACCTTGGACAATGGGATTTTTATAGCGCCCCGAAAAATTCTGCTCCCAACTGCTTCACCCTCCAAATTGCATGCTTGTACATCATGTTAAGTATTGTGTTGACCATACTTCACTTTGGTTTTACAAACGCAAAAGGAAGTACCACTCCTTCACATCCCACCGTCGCTCTCACTATAATATGAATGCCCTCCGTACAAACAGACAAGTGGTCACGAACCTGGCCGTGCGTGGCGGGACCGTTCTCACCTCAATCTCCGCTCGCAACATCGTATCCACCAAAGGCACACTGATTATAGTCAACGTAGACGACAGAATCGTCGCTCTTACCGTCTTTGGCTGGCTCAACGTAAAGGATGGATGGGTTCCACCTTGCCTCCCGCGTATATAAGGTGCAAGTTAGCACCGTCGCCCAATAGCGCCATTATCCTCCTCACTTCCTTACACGCACTTCCAGATCCTGACCCAATTTCTTCCAAACTTACACTACACGCAGTCGTCTAGATGACCCACCCGCGCGATTAGATAACATTTCCATCCCCTCTCCTGGAATGTTGAAACGTTTATATGCGTTGGAAAATATCTACAGTTTCGAGAGATTGTTCTCCAACTTCCCATTGGAATTTATTGTCTTCAAGAAACTAAGTCAACCCACCACACTGATATCATTAAGCTTTCGCACCTTCACTTCTATCTCTCTGGCACCCCGGATGCCCCACATGCAAGAGTGGGCTTTGCCATTCCCTCTCCTCTACTTCCCATTGTTTACGAAGTCCATCCTTATAACTTGCGCATAGCCATCCTCATTCTCAATACTCGACCATATAGACTTGTTCTTTTCACTATATACGCTCCCTCCACCCACCTTACAAGACGATAACGAAAATATTATTCGCAAACAAAAGTTTTGGGACACTCTACATTCCCGCGTTCCCAACTACAACTCCGAATTCACCCCCGTTGTCATGGGGGACTTCAACACCCGTCTCTTACACCAACCAATTGGAAGGCCTCCACACCCACATCGGAGATACTGTCTTCGCCTCCACCATCAAGGATGATCTTCTCCCTTCAACCAAAGTATCGTTTATGACCGACTTTCTCCAGGAAAATGATTTCTGCATTGTATCCACCATGCGGCCCCGACCCCACTCCAAGTTAGTCACCTATCTCGAAATCTCTCAAGACCCTCCTCCTCCATCCTCGCCCACGGTAGACTCCTACGCAGTTCTCAGCCATGTCATTTGCCGCATTGATCACCGCAGCCTATTCCGCTCCATCATGTCCATGCCACATGTCCAACTCCCCTGGCACCGCCGCCACTTTCTATACTCTCTGCTCACATTCAATTCCCTTTTTACATGAAGTCAAAATCTCCACCCCCCACACCCACCCAAACGGGATTTCACCTACCAAAAACAAGCGCTCCAAGTTTTTCAACATCCGCTCGTGACCCCTGCCCCCTTCCATGTTTATACGGTCGGCTCCTGCCCTGACCAATGTAAAATATCCCCTCACGACCCCACTGGCTGGGGAGTTTTCTTTGAAAGCATCTCACTTGACCATTGTGGTCCAATAGGTTCTCTTCCTTTTTCGGTGAACGGCTCCAATAACACCGCAGAACTCCAGGCTCCTCTTGAGGCCATCGCTTTCCTATTCCACCTTTCTCCTTTGCCACCCTGCATCAATTTTCATCATGACTCCCAGTACGTCCTTGACCTAATATTGAACTTGCCTCCCTTCTCCTCGACTACTACCATCACCTTTGCTCCCTCACTTTCGTCCTCTTCTTCCAAGTTAAATCACATACCGGCATACCCGGAAATGACCGAGCCGACCACAATGCTAACCTTGGGCTTACTGGCCGCACTTCCCTCGGTCGATTTTCCTTTGTTTTCCTATTCCCCTCTTCCATCGCTTCCCTCTTCTCCTACTAGTCACTAGTCTGCTTTCTCCCGACTCCACCATTTTCGTCTTTATCCATAAAATCTCTGCCGTCGCAGATTCGTGTTTCCCTCCCATTCCACCGATCGCCAAGAAACCATATATCTCCCCGGATACCATCTCCGTTGTCCGAGGTTTTACCTACTTCCGGCCCTGATTCGCAAAAATCCATCCGTAATGAAATCAAAAAAGCAGCGAAGATGGATAAGAAACGTTGGATTGCTTCTAACCATATCGAGTATGTTGGCTCTCCCTCTGATCACTGGAAAACTATCCGCCGAGTCCGCTCCAAGTACCAACCGCGTACCCAATCCATCAATAAACCTGCCTGATGGCACTCCCTCTCTTCGTTCTAAAAAAAAATCTACTGTCTTAGCTCAACATCTCCGCGATCATGTTTCGAACCACAATTCTCTCGCGGATCCCATTACCCAGCTAGCCCTGAATTCCGTATATGCTTCAAGCCTTCACTTTCCCTTCGCACCATCTCCTCTCCCTTTCAACGAGGAGCACCAAGGGCCCATTGGCCCGAACTTTCTTTGGCTGAAGCCGCACATCGAGTCCAAGTCCACAGAACTTCCCCACCGATTTTGGGTCACTTCACTCACTCTTTCTATCAACATGTCACCATCGTTGTGAACTCAAACATTACTCCTCCACCAGAATGAAAAATTGGTACGACACTACTAAATATATGAGTCTTTTACGACCAATTGCAGAAAACAGAGACCAATGGAAGCTTCTGACCCCCTAAAGGCCCTAAAGTGAAATACGCAACTAGCTTAGGGTGCGCTGCTGCGGACGTGTGGTTCAATATGAACTGCATATCGCTGGTGGAAAAAATATAGTTGTTTGAGCAAGGGGATCCCGTGTGTGATTTTGTTGTGCAAGTTCACCCAGCTGCTCCAAGTCGTTTTGTACCCCTAGGCGAAAAACACAACAGTCGTGATGCCAAGCAAGCACTGGCTGCCAGTAACAGCCAGTGACTGGGAGGTGTTGATTGATTGTCTTCAGCTTGGAAGTTGGTCAAACTACCTCTGACAGCAACAACTCTGCAGAGGGCCCAAGACTGACTGGACTGATGAAGTCACTACATGTCCTGCATCTATCTGCATCTATCTGCATCTATCTGCACATGGTTTCTACGCGTTTCTACATTGGTCCCCAGCCTGGCCTTGATGTCCAACCCCCGGGCTGCCACATCGGTGGCAACCAACGTGCGTGTACTCCCAGACTTGAAGTGGCCGAGCGCCAAATCCCTCTCTCTTTGGTCCTCGCATTGTTGCGGACAAAGCATGTCAAAACATTTCATTGCGCCCAGGATTTAGTTCAGAAGTGACGGAGCATCTTGAGAAATGTGGACTTTCCCCGCATTCAATACCCGGTTCGGTAGGATAGGCACTGTGGAAAGGGACTCCATCAATAGAAATCAAGAAGTTGTTCGGATGCATATATCATGTTTCATCCAGCTCATATGGTCACATTCCAGTCCTTGTCACCGTGGATTGCCATGCTGTTGGGTGTCCGCAGGGAAACAACCTCACCTTAGATTCGAAGATCAAATGTCACGCTCATCTGATGATATGGCGGCAGCGAAGCACTGCAAGATGTGAAAGGCAAGCGTGAGACATCCTAAAATTTCAAGATTGGCCTTTGCATTTCTTCCTTTTGAGCATAATTACAGATTTACTAACATTCAACACAAGCAGGCCACGTTCCTTCACTCTTGGGTGGGCCTCTTTGCTTCAGACCTGACCTCTGTGTCGTGAAGGCGCCCATCGCTTTGATTTTCGGCTGCATATTTCCGACTATTTCAGCACTTTAATTGAGTTGCACATGCGCTTTGTGTTCACGAAGACGATGCACTGATCTTGGCCACTTTCCCGCAAGATCTTGTCCAGCCACTCCTCTTTCTGCCGCATGTCCTGGGTGTAAGCTAGACAAACCAGGAGGCAGCTGCCAGATGTTATGCGCACTGTTGTCAAATGTTGTCAACACATGTTTATGTGTGTATATGTAGGTCCTGTCAATTTCTAGTGTATACCGCTACTTCCTGCTGTCAACACATGCCCTGTTACTTCCTGCCCTCTCTTTTTTCTAGTGTATATCTCACGTCCTGTCAATTTCTCAAAGCACTGATACTCAAAGAAGGCCTAGCTTCAGAGCAGAACACGACCTGCTGGGTGATGTCAGCATTGACCTCAGAAACCAGGATGAATTGATCTTGTGTTTTTGACCTATCCACCTAACCTGTTTCCAATTCTCTGGTAGGGATGCAATGGGATGCATTTGTTCTCGATCTGCGACTGGATGCGAGTCATACTTTCGCCATCGTTCAATCGCTTGAATATCTTGAGCTTAATGCCGCCTGAGAGGCTCGCAGCTCATCAACCTCTCCCGCGCGGACTTCCACAGGATTCTGAAGGAAGTCAGCGGCCAATCGGCGAATGCTCAGTGGCCAGGTGGCAGTGAACATCACAGTCTGACGCTCCTGCGTCATGTAAACCACATGTCATCCAAATGTCACACTTCAACTTACAACAAGCAAGGAAGACAAAGACAAGACATACAGGGTTGCTTCATTTGCTTCGCAATCGGGTGGCGCATGCTGTCCTTGGGTAATCCAGAGATTATCTTGCGGATTTGGGGTTCGAAGCCCATATCAAGCATTCGATCCTGACAGGCAGACAGACTTGATGAACCTTTGCAGCACTAGGTCTGTAACTTTGTCTGATATCCAATACACAAAGTGTTTGCTTTACCATCTTAACCTACTCATGCTTTGAAAAAAATTGAGTGCCCAAATGTTGTGGCCATGCTGTCCATCAAACAGACCCCAACGACACAATTGTTTTGACATAGCGTGTGTAAGATTCGAACATATCCAAACGTTGGCCGAGAGTCAGCTTCGTCCAGGACGAGGTAGCGTACAGATTTCACGTCGACTGCGACTGACAAACCTACATCTGCACATCGAAATGATTTTTGACACAGAATATTCATTCAATCTACGAGCTTCTCACATCAATAAGTCTCCCATGCGAAGCTCATGACTCATATCCATTATCTATATGCTGACATGTTGAAATTCATCCAGACGAAAACCTGGACATCTTTGTTTCGATCCATGCATGGTATCATCAGTTGGAGGAAAGTAAATCATACAATGCAAACGCATGCGATACAACTGAAACGTGAGCTTGCTCAAGCTTCAGACTTCCAGACATGCCGCAAAGACCAAAGCCTGCATCTTTTCATCTCTCTGCATTACATGCACCTACACATCCTATCCATTTGCGCTATATGTATAAATATCAAAATATACCTACATATAAATATTGTAAATATAACCATACACGTATGTTATGTATGTATATATACACATATGTTATGTGTATATATATATATATACATATACATATACATATACATATACATATACATACACATACACATACGCATGCACATGTACAAAACTGTATACGTATATGTCTTTGTATATGTACACGTATACGTATACATATACATACACATGCACATGTACATTTCTTTATACATACAGGTTTTTGTGTATGTATACGTATACATATACATACGCATGCACATGTACATTTCTGTATACGTATATGTCTTTGTATATGTGTACGTATACATGTACATACACATGCACATGTACAATTCTGTATACGTAAAAGTCTTTGAACGTGTATACATATACATATACATATACATATACATATACATACACATGCACATGTATATTCATGTATACGTATGTCTTTGTATATGTATACGTATACATATACATACGCATGCACATGTACATTTCTGTATACATATGTGTCTTTGTATATGTATACGTATACATATATATACATACACATGCACATGTACGTTTCTGTATACGTATATGCCTTTGTAAATGTATACGTATACATTTACATATACATACCCAGATGTACACATATGGTCCAGGTGTGTATACACATCTTCTCATAATATGCATATCCTGCGATATCATTGCTGAAAACGACCTTGACACCCGGTTGAGGCAGCAGATTCAATGAATTACCATCTGGGGGGTCAAGACATGCTTCAAATCGACCGAATCTGCCCAGACCTGCCTGCGGGTGGTTCGAGCAAATCATTCAAACGACCAGGAGTTGCAACAAGAAGCTGCGGCCTCAAAAGCTTCAAGTACTATGTCAACTATATCAAGGAACATCCAGAACATCCGAATGAACGTCCAGTGCAACTGCAGAGCATCTCGTGATCTCTGAGTTTCTTTGCCCATGGTTGCCCATCATTGTCCCGTTTCTATGACATCATAGGCCCATAGGCCTTAGACTCGGACCCATCCTCGGGCCCAAAACTTCGGTCCTGGCCTCTGCCGAAGTTCTGCTAGTTGCGGCCCTTTTGGCGCCCCACCATAAAGGCACGCTGCTCGCATCCCTGCAGTCTCACCAAAGCGTTTGGCCTTCCGTGCGAGCAAAACGTTTGCTGTGAAAAACCCATACATCATCATAATTAAGACTGCTATTACGTATTGCATACAATAACAACTCATACTACTCATAGCAAACCATGATGACTCCCGGGTTTGCATTCAAGCGGTCCACAAGTCCACAACTCTTGGCAAAAAGGACAAACGTCCAGGATGAGATGAAGCACCGAGCTTTGCAAGGGTTTGACAGCTTTGCAAAGGCTTGTCAGAGGTGTGAAATCGGTCCTTTGAGTTGCTGTTTCCGTGCCTCGCTTTCGATCTGAACTGCCAGCTCCCCTCAAGCTGATCAAGGCTGGTGAAAACAGTTGTGCGAAACAAACGTGGCGTGATTTCAGCACGCAGGAGTGAGAAACGCCATATCTGCGACTGTTGAATAGTTTGGGTTTCAACATGCTTTAAGCAACATCGTGATCTTGCAACTTTGGATTTGGAGTGCTTGCACTTCTATCCCGCTGCATAGAACAGACTTGATGAAAAATGCGCCACCGAAAATGTGCACAGAGACATCCAATGCGCTTTCACCCTGGACCCAGTGAGTCTGTGTCAGTCATGTTGACAGTGACCGCCTCTTCGCCAAGGCACGAGTAGGAGCCAGAACCAAAGCAGCAGGTGGGCCTCTTGGCCGTGAGAGAATCTTGTTCTGAACTAAATCAAGGTGTGCTTGATGAACTTTGATGGGTCAGAGTCGGTCAGTTTCTTGGGAAATTCGACATCCAAGACAGGAACAAACAAATAGTTTTGGTTTACTTGCTTGAAGGCCCTCACTGCGCACGATATTATATACAGGAGTCCTACGGCCTGCATCATGCTGCTCCGCACATGAGCGTGCACCATGCCAATCAAAGAATCTTCCCATCCATTTGCTTGTGGTAACCAACCCCAAGACTAACCCTAGATTCAAAATGCCCCAGGCCAGCAAGCTGGGCACACCAGCAGTGCTGGCTGGGGCGCCTCTTGCTGACCAATCATTCAAGACTCCCAGTTCAAACCCTTTTCACGCCCTTTACCACGCCCTTCCTGGGGAGGGCAGGCGGGCTTTCAAACAGCAGCTCTGCCTTGCATGTATAAAATTTCAACCAGTCGCAAGATCACCTGTTCACGCTACCACCAAACATGCACAACCTGCCTGCATCACAACAAACTCTTGGCAAACGCGCCAAACGAGCCCGGAACAACTCCCGCTCCCGGATCACCTTCCGCAGTGCCTCATCCATGTTATTCCCTTTGAAAACTGACTAGCTGACTAGCTCAAACACTTCCAACAAAACTTGTCTGTCTATTTCTTCTGCTTCTGCAACGGCTGGCGGCCGAAAATTGTCTGGCGGCGCGCGGGTGTAAGCTTCCATGAACGCATCCACATTTTGGGCCCACCGACTGAGGTGCCCTGTGTTGCACAATGCAAATGCGTGAGCGCGAACCAACAAGGTATTGCAAAGCATGTATGGGGATGACCCATTTTTCCATGGTGTCATCAATCAATTTTGTTGCGTGCGCCAGCACTTCAACAAGCTCCAACTTGGTGAAACTGCGGCGCTCTTTGTGTTTGACAGCATGCTCTTCACTGAACATGTGCTGCCAAGGGATCCATGTCCACGCACGTTGCGAACACTGTTGTTGAACAGCGTGCAAGTACTGCAACCTTGGCAACACAGTGTCAGGAAGTGTCAGACCTCAATAATCAAGGAGAAATGGTTGAACAGGCTTGTACCTGTCTCCACTATTCATGCGAGGCACCAAGGGTCCGGGCAACGAAGCCAAGGGCCCCGGACCGGCAACAGCGTTGCTTGGGTCTGCCGGCGCCAATGCAGTTTGGGTGGAAAGTTTCCCATAAATGCACGCCCACACCGCGCGCTCCAAGCGCAGGATGGACATCTGCGTCTGCATCATCAAGACTTTCCGACTGTCCAGCACCTTCATTTTCACCAGGAGGGCTTTCTAAAATTGATCTAAGCGCGCTTCGGTTTTGAAAGCAAAGCAAAAAATTCGGGCAGACCCATAGAGTTCCACGATCTCTTTGGCCACTCCCTCTGGCACGCCGGCATCAACCAGCTCATTGTCCCAGCTCTCTGGCATAGCGCAAGCAGAAAACTCAAGGAACAAACACCTTCTTCCCAAGTGGCACAACAAGCAATCTCACAGTCACACGACCACACCAGACAAGCTCGCTAATAGCAAAATAAGCAAAGCATAATTTTACCAAAGCGCCTGCTTTACCAACCAGTGGGACACGGAGACACTCGTCTACGCCACACCTAGTAAAACTTCAAAGGGCGCTGCTCAACTTACCCTTTGAAAAAGCAAACTGCCCACAATTCATACAGAACAGCACTTGGGCTGAAAGACCTACCGCAACCACTGTGCCTGCAGCACTGAAATCCAAATTGGACTGGATCAACCCCGCGCAACTCATACGCAGCGTGTCCGGGCAACAAGCCAAGGAAAAGTCACCAGGAGCAGAATCATGTAGCATGGCAAGATGCACGATTCCACTTGCACAGTTCAAGAACCAAGGCCCGGCTTCTTCAGTCGCATGAACTGCAGGGCTAACCGATACGACTGATTCATCATCACTGGAAGGCAAATCTGATGTGCACGATGATAGTTCCCCATCACTTGTTGATACTTCCGTTTGCTCACCATCGTCAACCACGCACTCCTCGCGCGAGATCACGTCTTCCTGTAGTACTGGAAGTCTGCGCTGCAGAGGCGAAGCAGCGTGTCCCTCTTGGGCCTGGGTGAGAATAGCTTGTTGACCGGGCTTGTGTTGCAATTTCGTCTCTCCCATACAGGTTGACACAGTCGCTGACCCCAGCAGACTTGTGATGCCCTTGGGCCGCCCGTTGTACCGGCACGCCATACAAGTTCGCATATGTAAGGAGCGTCGCCTTGAGGGAATGCAAGCTAAACTCCAAACACGAGCCTTCACTCTACCATGTACATGGAGACAACGACGAAATGGGGCTAGCCATATGCTGTACTTCATTGCTTGCAGCAGAAAATCTTGCACAGGAGCACGCGTATGGGCTGATTCAATGTGTTCAAACAAAACTTGGCCCCAGTTGTTCTGCGAAAGACCACTTGTAATGCACCCCCAGACCATGCCACGTTTACGGCTCTTTGTGCGCCAGCACATGCCACGGATAGTTGCATCATCACAGCTGCCTGACCTGAGATTAATTCGTTGTACGTCGGACCAGCGCAGTCCAGTCCAGCACATAAGCAACATGCCACAGAGGAAGAAAGAATCCTCACCACCGGCGGCGGCAGCTGCTTATTCCAACCGTTGCAAAACTGACAAAGGTATGGGCGGGGCTTCCTTCCTCAAAGTGTTGCGCCAACCACCTTCATGCTTACACGCTACAACTGGCGCAGAAGAGAGTATTTGTTCCAGATCTTCCAAACCAAGTTTCCAAGCGGTGAAGCTCATAGTTCGCAGCACGATTCTGCAGGCTTGCGACGCTGTCGCCCTCGATCAAGACAAGCGTCGGCAGCCAATCAGGAAACTGGAGATCTGTGTCAAGGAAGGGGACGCAGGGTCAAAATTCGACACCATACAAAAATAAACCCCATGTTGCCAACTGTTTCTTCAGTGCTGCTGGCGCCCGATCGCAAAAGACTTTCTGCAAGCTAACATCCGACAAATCCCCTGCAATGCTCAACCATTTGCTGCTGCTGGCCACCTGGCACGCGCGTTGCGCCCAGGCTGTAGCTAGTTCCTCCCGCTCCTTCTCTTCCAGTGCTGAAGCAGAAAATGCAAGACAACGCCTTCAGGAAAATTCGGCCTCAATCTGAGAGCCACGCTACCTGAAACTGACACTGCATTTGGCTGGGCAGCATGGCGCATTCGCTTAGTTAGCCGCTCACAGCTGCGCAGAGGGCTAACTGATCTGCATGCTGACACAGGACGTGCCTTGCCGCCCTTGGGAAGGAGCGAGGCAAAATCTTCTTGTTCAACAAGCTGGCGACCACCACGTTTGAGGGCGAAGCCCACATACATTAAAAAAAAGCAAAGCAAGAAAGAACGCACAACCTTTAAAACAGCAGATCTGCCTTGCACATAAAATCGAACCTGTCACAAGATCACCTGTTCACACTAGGGCCAAACATGCACAACCTACATCACAAAACACAACAAGGTAGGTTCCACGACAAGTGGGATCCTCCTTCCCAATCCTAGCGGTTGTAAGGTCCCCAAAGCTTTGGCACGCTCTAAGCATCTCTAAGCATTTCTAAATGCTCTGCTCAGGCAGCATGCCTCTGAGATCCGCCCTGCTTTCCAGCAACTGCGCGAAAATTGGCATCAGAAATGCCAAGGTTTTTCCCGAACCTCGGTCAGAGTAGCCACAGAAGCAGGCTCCGCAAAGTCAAAAGCAATTCCAATGCAAAGAGGCTATTTCCGCCCAATCATTCACTTGTTCTCGGTCAACTGTGGTTGCTTGGTTTTCTGCCTGTCTTTGCGATGCCGATCAAATCTCGACCTGCCGCAGCACAACAATTGTCAAACCGGTTATCTGCTGTGGCATCGATACATTTACATTCGCTTTGCGAAAGTAGCGAAGCAAGGAGGAAGTACAGTGAGAAAAATGACGCCGAGCACATGAAGATGAACTATAAAATTACAAATTGTCAATATATATATATATATATATATATGTATATATATGTATATATATGTATATATACATATCAATAGTACCGCACAAGGCGGTGGCGGAAGTTTCAAAGGTAGGGAGCCTATAGGAGAAGTTGGTTGTTGTGAATCATGGATGGCAGAGAGAACCCGCTGATGGACCGACAAGTGGTTGGAGGCAGCGCAGTGTAGCTGTAACGTAGCTGTAGTTGTAGATGTAGTTGCGGTTGTAGTTGTCGTTGTAGATGTAGTCGTGGTTGTAGTTGTAGTGTAGTTTTAGTTGCAGTTGTAGTTGTGGTTGTAGTGCAGTGCAGTATAGTGTAGTTGTAGGTGTAGTTGTAGTGCTTGTTGTGGTTGTAGTTGTAGTTGTGGCTGTTGTAGCTGTAGTTGTTTTAGTTGTAGTTGTTGTAGATGTTGTTGTATTTGTAGTGTTAGTTGTAGTGTGGTTGTAGTTGTAGTTGTAGCTGTAGTTGCAGTTTGAATTGTAGTTGTAGTTGTAGTGGTAGTGGTAGTTGTAGGTGTGGTTGTAGTTGTAGTTGTGTTTGTAGTTGTAATGGTAGTGGTAGTTGTAGGTGTAGTTGTGGTTGTGGTTGTAGTTGTAGGTGTATATGTAGTTGTAGTGTTGTGTAGTTTGCAGTTGTAGTTGCAGTTGTAGTGGTCGTGGTAGTGGTAGGGGTAGTTGTAGTTGCAGTTGTGGTTGTAGCTGTGGTTGTAATTGTAGTTGACTGTAGTGTAGATTAGTGTAGTGTAGTGTAATGTAGTGTAGTGGAGCACTTAGTGTAGTGTAACGTTCCGAAACGAAGCAATTCTGCGAGACTTCCTCAATTTTTCGAAAGTGACAACGTCAAAAACGAACGATTCTGCGAGGCCTCCCTCAAAAATGGAAAGTTGAGCGCAGAGCTGACGGCCTCGTACGAATGCGTTTTGCGATTCTTCCATGTCAAGTCTCTAAAGTACTGCGCCTGCCACGAAAAAGTGAGGCTAGGTCATACGAAGTGCTGCCCCTGTCACGCAAAATCACCGTAGCAAACCTGAAGATCTGATACTCGAAAATGCAGCCCCTCTCAGGAAATCAGCGCCCTGACCTTTGAACCTGTCTGCTTGAAGTGTCTCTTGTACTGCGCCTGCCGCAAAACATGCATCTTTGCAGATCCTCTTCAAATGTCCCACGCAAGCCATCGTTTTTTGAACATGCTGAACAACCCACACGTTTAGCTCACTTTGGACAAAGTGCAGAATCCCTTGCGCCTGCCGGGCAAAAAGAAGCTTCAACCTGCAAAAGTGGTTCGAACCCCTCAGTTTTTAACACTTTTGACTTCCAAATGTGATTCGCGCCACAACAGCGTGCACTTTTCCAACATCTCAACTTCCAAAAGTGGTCCGAGAATGGTGTGCTTTGACACTTTCTACTTCAAAATGTGCTTCGCGACACAACGGTGTGCACTTTTTCAACATCTCAACTTCCAAAATGTTCCGAACATGTGGTGCTTTTAGCATTTTGACTTCCAAATGTCCTTCGCGCCACAACGCTGCGCGCTTTTTCGACATGTCGACTTCCAAAAATGCTCCGGGACCGTCAGTTTTTAACACTTTTTACTTCCAAATGTGCTTCGCGCCACAATGGCGTGCGATTTTTCATCCCTCGTCTGCCCAGATGGCTCCGCACCTGCCGCTTTAGCGAGCCTACTTTTCGACCCTCCGGAGCCCCGAAACATTGGAAAATCACAGTGTTTCGCGACTTTCATACCTTTTCGCACACCTGCATCTTCTCTCTTCTGACTTTCTCCTCTCTGATCTTCTTTCTTCTGACTTTCTCCCTGTCTCAGCTCTTCCCAGCTTGGCATTTCCATCTGTCCATATTGTCGGAAGTTTGACTTCTAAACTTTCTCCGGTAAGAAGAATATAATACTGATTACTGTGGCCAGGAAGGACGTCAGAACGGACTTCCAACCGTTTCGGCATTGGGTTCCTACACCAAAGCAGTGCCTCCGGAGAGAATTGGCCAGGAATGTTGCTGGATGGGCGTCGGAGCCTTGACATAACAATCTCATAACAAAACATCTGAAAAGGGCAATCAAAACATGAACTCAGAATCAAAAGCATCCAGATCAGATGCCAGAGGTTCTGCATCCATGGTAGCATTTCAAATGCTGACAGATCTGAGCTCAGGATAAATTTCAAATGGCACCAAACCGGGAAGTGCCAGATTAAACCAAGATTTTTCAATCTTCTTGAAATGTCACCACCTTGAAATGTCACTCAGTGTCAAGTCCCCTGCAGGGAAGCCAGCTGACACCAAAGGAGCACGCACCCGAGGTGGGAATGTGACCTTCATACAAGGCTTCAATCCAGGGTCGAAGGACCAAGAGAAACTAGATAGAATGCGAAATGTTCGTTGGGAAGTTTTCGGAGTTACTGACATACTTTCCAGAGTTACCAACATTCATTCTGTGGTTGCTGCCATACCATTTGCTGGCCTGCGGCCAGCTGCGCCAAGCTTCCGGAAGCGACCCCGTCCCACGGACCTGGCTACACTTTCCTTTCCAAAAGTACATCCAAAGCCTATGGAAGAACCCTATCTGTCAGCCAATGGAAGATCTTGGAGGATCTTGGAACATCCCTTCACCAAGTCCTCCTTCCGCCGCAAACCTCCACGTCCACTTCTGGCATTGCACCTATCAACTGGCCAAAATCTTCAACTTGCAATGGATGTTGAATCATTTTTGCATCCTTTTGGTGTGTTCTCCACTTCTAGCTGCATAGAACTTTGGACTCCCTGGGACCCCCTGAAGTCTCTGCGCGTGTGTGAACTCAAGGCATGCGACCCATGTAATGTGTCTCTGGGCCAAAGTCCACGATTGAACTTGAGGCTGCCATTGGTACAACTTTGGCAAAACTTGTTAAATCATGTTAAACCAAGATGCCAAAAGCTGGACAATCTTCCAAGGATTCTCGCACAGGCAGGCAAAAGCTTATTTATTGTACATGTTTCGGACAACCTCTAAAATGTCCATAAGTTTGCTAAATGTGCTCCTCTTCTCAAGCTTTCCAGGCAGTTTCTTGCAGCGCCTGCATTTGCAGCAGCACTAGTACCTCACTTCGAGCAGTGTTTCGGTATGTATGTCCCAAATTGCATGCGCTCTTGGAAATATTCACGAGCAGAGATTGATCACAACTGCAACATACTCTTACTCTGGGGCTAAGATAGGCTAAGGCTGCTGGCGGACCATGTCCGAGTCAAGAGATGAGTTGGCCTAGTGAGCTAGCGAAGGGAAATCCATCCGTGAGCAAAAGGAGTAAAAAGAGTGAAAAGAATCTCTGCGGTGAAATCCAATTTGAAGGCAAAAACAACACCAAGTATCAACGCAACCAAGAAAGAAGGTCAAGTGCCTAAACAAGAACTCCTCAACTAGACTTTCAGGTGAGAAATTTAAGCAATCTGACAGTATGCTGATTAGCGAGAAAGCAGAATCAGTAAGCAATGTCTGGGCTGCCGGCTGCTGCGGGCATTTGCTTGTACCCTGTGCAATACTGCCTTGAGAGCAACAAGATTGCTGCAACTCAGCTGATCGAAAAGATTTGCACCTTTACAGTAGATTGTACAGTAGACTGTAGACTGCACAGTAGTGACTCTATCGCAAACTCTACAGAAGACTGCACACAAGGCTGACATGGCCTCATAGTGTCTTTCTTGGGTTCCCATAAGTGAATTGGGTTGCTGGGACATGTTGTAGGAACAAAAGGCAAGGCTGGAACTCAGTACAGAAAGAAACTGTATATGGTCACCGGTGTCACCGAAAGACTTGCGTCAAACTGAGGATGCTCTCTGACCTTCAACCTTCAACCCCAAGACCAGCACCCTGTTCCAACGTCGAAGCCGCTTGGCCTCACAATCCAAAGCTGCAAGACCAATAAATTAACACACTAGTGGCATTCGGTCATGGTTGATGGATGTGGTCAGCGTGAGGCCAGCGGCTAGCATACCCGGAGAGTCCCAAAGCCTAATTGGTGTTGAGAAGGCGATCAAAGGCAAACACACACACACATACACACTGCAGATTGAGTATTTACTCTGAACTGGAACTTTATAAAGGTGTGGATGACCTCGCCTTGAAGTTACTTAAGTGAATTTCCTGACAGGTTGAAAAGGCACTGATTAAACGTGGAAATGCACTGATCAAACATGGAAATGTTCCGGTTCTGAGCTTAGCCGCTCGCTATCAATGCAGGTACGTGACAAAGGCGTCGCTTCGTCATACCACCATGGAAAGGCAACGTCTTCGTTGGTGGATGACTGCCAAACCATGCATCCACCCCCTGCAGTTTGGTCTTTGACGAAATGTTGCAATAAAGGCTATTTCCTGCCTGAATGATAGCGGCTGATAGCGGGTTTCACGCACAAACACTGGCCCCATCTGGGGCATCGGATCAGTAAACAGCATAGCACCTTTTGATCTGAGAATCGAACGCAACAAATATATTTGACGAAAACTCACTCAGTTCTTGGGCAGGCATTCAACTGTATGACGCGTGCATCACGAAATGCAAGACTGTCTGCTCTTTGGTGTTGCACACACACAGAAGAGGGTGGGAGGGGAAAGGGGAGAGGGAACAAGGACAGCCAGCGACAACAAACAACTGGGAAACAAACGAAAAACAAACAAAGGCAGGGAACATGCAGGGGGAAGTACACAACAAGCAGGCAAAAACAGCGGAAGGACAGGGGGAGGGAGGGGGGAGAAAGCACACAGGAACCCAACCCTGGCACGCAAAAGGAGCAGACAGCGCAAAGCAAAACAGGCAACAAGGCAAAACCACAGCAGCGAGAAAACTGAAGCAGGACAGCCAACAGGACGAGCAAACACACACCTGAGTTGTGGGTGGGCAGAGAAGGGTTTGGCGGGTGGGAAGAGGGGGAAGGAAGAGGAGGAAGACAAAAGGACGGGAAAAGAAGGGGGGGTGTCTTAAGGTATGCATCCATGGACCCACCAGCCAGAGGAGGAGAGGCGCATCCAGCCAGCTATACACACGTATCCAGGATCGCACGAAAAGGCGGGGGGAGGGGGGTTGAGCCAAGTTGCCTGTTGAAAACGTAATTCCGTCGGTTCCCTTTTGCAATTCCAGCCGAAGGCCGGCCCCAATTCAATGCACGCCACAGAGCATACAGACGGCACACACAAGTCAGTGAGACTGTGCCCGTTCGCGCTGCAGATTGAGTATTTACTCTGAACTGGAACTTTATAAAGGTGTGGGCGACCTCGCCTTGAAGTTACCTAAGTGAATTTCCTGACAGGTTGAAAAGGCACTGATTAAACGTGGAAATGCACTGATCAAACATGGAAATGTTTTGGTTCTGAGCTTAGCCGGTCGCTATCAATGCAGGTACGTGACAAAAGCGTCGCTTCGTCATATCACCATGGAAAGGCAGCGTCTTCGTTGGTGGATAACTGCCAAACCATGCATCCACCCGCTGCAGTTTGGTCTTTGACGAAATGTTGCAATAAAGGCTGTTTCCCGCCTGAATGATAGCGGGTTTCACACACACACAAGGGAAAAAAACATGCCTTTGCTTGCCCTTCTTTATCTTCTACAGTATCAGCTCAGGGATGGTCAGGGATGTTCGGGGACAGGAGCAGCCAATTATTCGAAGCTCATGCAGGGACTTGAAAAATTCAGCGAAGAGCCTGCTAGTTTTGGCTTCTGCATACTTGTGGAGGAAATTAGCGGTATCTGAATACCTAATTTAATTTGGAAGTACGAAACACCGGTATGGTCTATGATCAGCCTATGCAAGGTCATCTCCCCAAAAAGCCTTACAGGGCACCGTTCTTATTTTTTAAATACCCAAATGGGCCATTAAACTTGGTTTCCGTTTGACATTGCATAATCAAAAACAGAACATCATGCTGGCCCTTTCCCATGTACACTTTTCCGTGGTATCTCCCCCATTTGACTGGTACTGCAGAGTGGCGGCCACACCAAGAGAAAAAAATATATGTTTGCTCTTCTAATTAAGCCGACACAATCAGGCACTTCTCAAAAAAACCTTGCAGTATCGCACTCAAGGCCTGAGCATCTCCATGCTGTCATTGGGCGCGGGCCGCCTGCCACGCACAGTCTGTCACAAATTCACCATTGACTTGACCGGAGACGACTGAAGCAGTGCTCTGTCTGCACAAACTGACCAGTGTCAATTGGTTCCAGTCAATTGGGCCTCGCTGTATCAAATCCATTGTCTTGGGGAAGCGGAGNGTCTGCACAAACTGACCAGTGTCAATTGGTTCCAGTCAATTGGGCCTCGCTGTATCAAATCCATTGTCTTGGGGAAGCGGAGATCGCCTGTCAAACACTACGTATACAAATGGGCTGCAGTCTGGCTACGGTCATCCACAGACTACCCCTATCATAAACATTTAAAGCATCACATATATAGTTAGTTCGGCAGTTTAGATCAGGTCCAATCATGTCCAATCATATCAATACGTATCCGTCACATTTCTTGTGACACTATCGCACTCAAGGCCTGAGCNCAATCATGTCCAATCATATCAATACGTATCCGTCACATTTCTTGTGACACTATCGCACTCAAGGCCTGAGCATGTCCATGCTGCCATTGGGCGCAGGCCACCTGCCACGCACAGTCTGTCACAAATTCACCATTGACTTGACCGGAGATGACTGAAGCAGTGCTCTGTCTGCACAAACTGACCAGTGTCAATTGGTTCCAGTCAATTGGGCCTCGCTGTATCAAATCCATTGTCTTGGGGAAGCGGAGNGTCTGCACAAACTGACCAGTGTCAATTGGTTCCAGTCAATTGGGCCTCGCTGTATCAAATCCATTGTCTTGGGGAAGCGGAGATCGCCTGTCAAACACTGTGTATACAAAAGTCTGGCTACGGTCATCCACAGACTACCCCTATCATACACATCTAAAGCATCACATAGTTCGTCTGTTGAGATCAAGTCCAATCATATCAATACGTATCCGTCACATTTCTTGTGACACTATCGCACTCAAGGCCTGAGCATGTCCATGCTGTCATTGGGCGCGGGCCGCCTGCCACGCACAGTCTGTCACAAATTCATCATTGACCTGACCGGAGATGACTGAAGCAGTGCTCTGTCTGCANTCCATGCTGTCATTGGGCGCGGGCCGCCTGCCACGCACAGTCTGTCACAAATTCATCATTGACCTGACCGGAGATGACTGAAGCAGTGCTCTGTCTGCACAAACTGACCAGTGTCGGGCCTCGCTGCATCAAATCCATTGTCTTGGGGAAGCGGAGATCGCCTGTCAAACACTGCGTATACAAATGGGCTGCAGTCTGGCTACGGTCATCCACAGACTAGTTAGTTCGGCAGTTTAGATCAGGTCCAATCATGTCCAATCATATCAATACGTATCCGTCACATTTCTTGTGACACTATCGCACTCAAGGCCTGAGCNCAATCATGTCCAATCATATCAATACGTATCCGTCACATTTCTTGTGACACTATCGCACTCAAGGCCTGAGCATGTCCATGCTGCCATTGGGCGCAGGCCGCCTGCCACGCCCAGTCTGTCACAAATTCATCATTGACTGGACCGGAGTTGACTGAAGCAGTGCTCTGTCTGCACAAACTGACCAGCGTCAATTCGTTCCAGTCAATCGGGCCTCGCTGCATCAAATCCATTGTCTTGACTGTGTATACAAATGGGCTGCAGTCTGGCTACGGTCATCCACAGACTACCCCTGTCATAAACATTTAAAGCATCACATAGTTCGGCTGTTTAGATCAAGTCCAATCATATCAATACGTATCCGTCACATTTCTTGTGACACTATCGCACTCAAGGCCTGAGCATGTCCATGCTGCCATTGAGCGCAGGCCGCCTGCCACGCACAGTCTGTCACAAATTCATCATTGACTCGACCGGAGATGACCGAAGCAGTGCTCTGTCTGCACAAACTGACCAGTGTCAATTGGTTCCAGTCAATTGGGCCTCGCTGCATCAAATCCGTCGTCTTGGGGAAGTAGAGATCGCCTGTCTTGATGAATCAGTCAACCAGTTTCTCACTTCTTCCATAGACTTGTTCCTCCTCCTGTAGCTTTTCTATCCTCTGAAGCTTCCGGCGGGCTGGCCCAGTATCTGCTATCGCATTGGTTGTAGGATATATGTTTTGCAAAATGTTGGAAGCATTTTTTTGTTTAGATAGCGTACTGGCTAGTGGCTGGCTAGAGGTTTCAAAAATAGGCTTCCTCCGGTTGAAGAAAGATGTCATTAGTCCTTAGTTCAGCGTCACAATCGGAACCCTCAGTCTTACACCATGTTACACTAATATACCCAGTCTCGCCTCAACATATCCACTTTGTTCTCCAGCAAGGGCACTGTCCCCCTGGCGACTCACATCCAAATAAATTTGTTCCCTGCAATGTTGTCTTGAAAGTTGCACTTGTTCTCTTCATGAAACTGCAAAATTCGTTGCTTTCACATAGCTCTCCCAACCTGTCTGGCATTTTGCCAGGGCCTTGAAAATATTCACAGGGTCTCACCAACAGGACAACAGCTCACGAAAGGCTCCACCCGTACGTTGACTGCTTGGCTCCAGATCCCAGAGGCGACTACATTGCCGATGCATAGCCGCAACTGACCAAACACGTGCTGCCCACAGCCCAAACTCAGAGACTCAGCGTCCAGCTATTTTCTCTGCCCATCCAAGGAAAACGAAGAGGTGGATAGTAACCTTAGAAATGCCAAGAACTATTGGCGCCTTCGCGGCGTGCTGCGAGGCACCATTTTACAGGCATTTATCACCATTCAAAATTGCGTTGAAAACTTCTCGGTCAGCTGGCACAATCCTAAAGCAACACAACCGAAGACTTGGCAAAGACTTAGCTTTGACTCTAAACATTCTAAACTATTCTAAACTAAGGAAACTCAGCAAACTAATTAAGCTCAAAACTGTGGCACAATCCCTTTCCATCTTCCAAGCCTTGAAGACTGGTCAGAGGTCCGAGGGTCAAACAAATCAATCCATCGACTGCAAATTGCGTAGCAAAAAAAAAAGCGATTCTTCAAATTATTTCACCGTGATTTCCAGACAGTAAGAATCGCACGAGGCAAATCCCAATCTGCAGCAATCTGCATGTTCTGCGCAACAGGCTGATGCCAACGGAAGTATTTTACGAGAATCAGTCGATAAAATAGATATCAAAAAAATGGAAATCATTCTGATTGATCACTGCAATTGGACAGCATGACGTTGGGATCAATCCTTTGCAAAGACCCTTGCGACATCCCTCGACCAGCTACTGCAGTGCCCTTGGCATGATGACTTTTGACAAAGAAACCCACTAGACTAGACCAAGAAGGCCCCAAACATCCAGGATCCCCCAGGTTCCTGCCAAATCTGCAACTCCTTGCTCAGGTCCCCAGAAGCATTGCATTCACTGGGTCAATGGACTGTCATAGATGCTCGACACAACTTCTCCACTGTCTTGATGCTACGTCTGCCCACTTGGGTCTCCATGCAATCGTCATCTCGATTTCTGAAGGTTTTTGACTAGCGAGGCGTCAAATATCCAGGCCCCTGTAAAATCAATTTCATTTGACTATCGTAGCGTGAAATCTAGCCGCCGCTTGTGTGTGTGTGTGGACATGTTTCTGCTCCAAGAAATGAAAAAGCCTCAAAGTATTTCACTTTGAAAGCTGAAACCACATGGATTTCACAAGCTACAAATCTCGGACATTGACCAATCAAATCACTCCTTTGCAGGTCAAACTCTCCATGTGTCTATTGCTCAAGCATGTCAACGCGCGACTACACGGGTCTAACTATATACCTTTTTCTCCAGCACCATCTCAGGCTTAAGCTCACTCAGTTTAGCTGCGGGCAGAACTCCTGGCTGCTCCAAGAGAATTGGCAAAAGTACATCTATACATTATACATTATACAAATATGTGTATACATATGTATATATATATATACATATATACATAAGAAGTTGCAACGACCATCAGTGAATGTCAACCAACCACAATGCAAATCCTCTCCTGCAGAGTTTGCCCCTGCTGACCTTGTGACCACTGTGACTGCTGCCATTGCTGGTTTGACCTTGGAGACTTTGCGTTCGCCATTTATATAAGCAAAAATGTCTACAGGCTCAAAAAGATTTCAAGTGGCAGCCCTCTCCCACATTCGCTAGCCGCTAGCCAAGATACGGCATCTGCTGTGGTACTGAACCTCAGTCGAACCCTACTTATAGTTTGTCACTGCAGCCAATCAGGTGTGTCTCAAGTCCAAATACGCGAGAAGAAAGACAGGGAGACGGAGCTTTCTTGCAACTTTACACGCAGCCAAGTCACCCTGCTGCATGGGATAGTTGCCATGCGGCAAGCCCTGGAAGTTCCTATCAACGCAGCATATACTGGTAGGATTCTGACTGGGCAATTCGAAGGCAATGAGAAACAAGAGTGAAAACCATGAAACACAAGACATCTCTGGACGTTGAATGACACTGAGGTGGGGGCTGCATCTGAGGCTGCTGCATCACTGGTACTGAGCCTTCCAGCCAAGAAGGCTTGACATGAAGCAGTATCCGAGTCAAACCATTCATTCAAAGAGAATCCAAATCTACTGTGATAGATTGTAATAGCATGTGACGAGCCACAAGTGTGGTGGAATGTGTAAAAGCACAAAGGTGCTCTTCATACAATGCAGCCGTCTTAGCCAGTTCAACCAATGATGTCAAATTTGCGAAGGAATGCGACACCACATGCACACAATTCAATGGAGCTCTAGTGCAGAAGTGCCAACAGGTCTGACAGATTTCATGATAGATCATGATTATGATTTTGCATCGACATCTGCAAAGTCTCAAGATGTCTCAAGTCTTCAACATCCATATGCACTTTGCTCGTCGGCTCAATGTGTGCCTTGCTGCATGTTGTAGTTGCCATGCGGCTGTTGTTGGCCCAAGCCCTGGAAGTTCCTCGGAATGATGCAATTGCAAGTCGAAGCCAACTGTCTCTGATCGACTGCCCCGAACTGCAGGGTCTATGAAAGTTCATGATGGAACTGATTTCCCAACCACACTGAGTGCAGAGAAGCAACTGTGGAAACTGCTGGAAATTGGTTGACTGCTGCGGAAATTGCTGGAAGTTGTTGCCTTGTTGATGCTGCCCTTGCCTTGGCTCCCAAACAGTGTGGCAAGTCCGAGCACTGCCAGTCAGGACAATGAAATTACAAGTCTTGCAATCTTACAGCCTGGAGGGGTGGAGCAAAGAAAATTTGTCGAGTGCCGCCCTAGGATATCCGGATATTCATCGATATCCTGACATACTTCGTGCTGCAAAGCCACTGAGACGGTGGAAATGGCCCTTGGGCACCCTGCCTTGGACACATCTGGAACGTTCATGGACTCAGAAAAATACCGCACAAACATGAAACAAACGTTAACAAACCTAACATTGCAGTGTAAACAGTATGTACCTTTGATTATCCAAATGCACTGACTAACCCACGAGACATCGGATGCCGTCTGTCGATTGATATTCCTTATATATTCTAGTTTATTTCTCATTCAAACTCTATATACGCACAGTGTGGGTTTTTTGTCAGCAAGTTCCCAACAAATTACTTCACGAAAGAAGATTCTATGTACAAGAACCCTTCATTACAAATAAGTATTAAGGATGGGTTCCAACATGTCGGACTTAGTGTATGGATTGGTACACGTATGCTCCTAGAAAGCATGATCCGCCCATGCCAAAAGTCACAAGCAACTTGGTCATATTTTTTAGGTTCCAGGAAAAACAGCATTTGCAATAGCAGCTGTTCCAGTCAAATCTTGGACTGCAAAATCAAACCAAGCTGCTGGGACGGCTGATTTTGCTGCATTTGCTGGGGATAGGAGCCTTGAGCCTGTGGATTCTGTGGCATCCTTGGTAGCCAATTTAAGATGTGACAGCGCAGACAGAGTGAGGAAAACGAAAAAGAAACCCGAACTATATACCCTATATACCAATCGTACTGCACCCCGCCTTCAATGCAAGCTGAAACCTACAGCCCAAACAAGTACTACGTACGCATTACTACACTCATCACAATCAAGGTCTGGGGCATGTTGCAAGCTCATCTGCTGGTACTCTATCGTCTATCGGGAACTAGTGCTGCTGAGTGGCGATTGCTGGTTTTGTGGCATGGGTTGTGTTGGATAAGGTCCCTGTGTCTGACCACTTTGTTGCCTTGGCACAGGATCAGAATCTGTGGGTCAGCTATGGCCAGCTATGGCCAGCTGATTTCAGCAGGCTTTAGCGCAAACTTCGTCTCCCTTTACTGCACTCCAATACATGCAGCTGAGGTTACTGTTGCGGAAAAGATCCTTGAGATTGTCCACTCGGTTGCCTAGGTTGAACAACGTGCTNGTCTCCCTTTACTGCACTCCAATACATGCAGCTGAGGTTACTGTTGCGGAAAAGATCCTTGAGATTGTCCACTCGGTTGCCTAGGTTGAACAACGTGCTCTCCAAAATCTCACACGCACTCTGGAACTGCCTTGTCAGGAAGGGAAACGCGT
>BGPT01000187.1:78473-93473 GCA_003297045.1 Symbiodinium sp. clade C Y103 | reverse complement strand
GTTGGATAGGGTCCCTGTGTCTGACCACTTTGTTGCCTTGGCACAGGATCAGAATCTGTGGGTCAGCTATGGCCAGCTATGGCCAGCTCTGGCCAGCCATGGCCAGCTGATTTCAGCAGGCTTTAGCGCAAACTTCGTCTCCCTTGACTGCACTCCAATGCAGCGGAGGTTACTGTTGCGGAAAGGATCCTTGAGATTGTCCACTCGGTTGCCTAGGTTGGACAACGTGCTCTCCAAAATCTCACCCCGCACTCCGAGTGGACGATTTAAAAGCCGGGAGTCTTCGAACCTGGAACCTCTGGAATAGTCAATACGCTTGATGTGCAATCACAGACTTTCGAAGACTGGAATCACTGGAATCTGGTTTGGAATCTGCACATCTGAGATATATTATATATATCTCAAGGATCACACTGGCAAACATTCCTTGGAACCTCCTAGAGTGAAATGGTCATAACCATAACTCAACTCAAAGCAATTATGGGAACACTTTCAAGCAACAAGTCAAGTAAGGATCAATGCAGCTACTCAACCGGCCCGACCGCTCTCATCCCCGTTAGGGCCCCTACCCCCAACCCCGACCCCAGCCACTGCAAAATCCATGAGGAAACGGCACATATGCAGCCACTCATCCACTTACGCACTCAGCAACCGAGCCGTGCTGGCTGAGCAGTAGAGAGGCTACGCACAAGAAAAAACACAGCTTGAAACCCTGGATGGAATTCTTGCAAGACCAGCCCCTGCAAAACCCTGGAACCCTTCCACAACCTAGAACCCCGCTTCTAGAACTTCTAGAACCCTTCCGGAACCCACACCTTACAGAACCCTTTGCAAGAGAGAGAGAGAGAGAGAGAATTGCGGCACCACGAACCAAAGTGTCCCCTAGAGGCCCGAGTCACATCAAAATCATACATAGGAAAGCAAAGACGACGATGTCAAACCACCAAGCAATCAACTTGAAAGAAATTGACCACGATAACGTCCAAAAAGGTTTGGTGTCAAAATACAGCTTTTCAAACTGTTTCACAAAACACCGTGGTGAAGTTGCCAAAAGTCAAAAGAAAGCAAGCTCCTTGCACTCTTGTCTGCAAAATCAGCAAACAGCCACTATAGGACTGGGACTAGGAGCACTACCACTAGAACTCAAACAAGCCATCAGTGCAAACACTCAACGATTCTTCGTAGTATAGTTTGTCGCAACGCAAGCTGAAACCAAGTAACCCAGTTTTGCGACCCAGCGGTTTTGTGACCCAACAGCAGCAAGCGTTCCAAGTTGCAGGTTTCAGGGTTCCAGGGTTCTTTTTGTTTTGGGTGCTCGCATGATGCACCAGTCCAACACCCAGAGATTGAAACACACCCATTGCTGTTGAGACCTATGCCAACAAACAAACAAACAAATGAATAAAAATCCACAAAACCCGGCCTGTTGCAAAAGCTCATCTGCTGGTACTGTATCGTCTATCGGGAATGAGTGCTGCTGAGTGGCGATTGCTGGTTTTGTTGCATGGGTTGTGTTGGATAGGGTNCTTTGTTGCCTTGGCACAGGATCAGAATCTGTGGGCCAGCTATGGCCAGCTATGGCCAGCTGATTACAGCAGGCTTCAGTGCTTCTCAATTGAAACTTCTTCTCCCTTGACTGCACTCCAATACATGCAGCTGAGGTTACTGTGCCGGAAAGGATCCTTGAGATTGTCCACTCGGTTGCCTAGGTTGAACAACGTGCTCTCCAAAATCTCACACGCACTCTGGAACTGCCTTGTCAGGAAGGGAAACGCGTNGAGATTGTCCACTCGGTTGCCTAGGTTGAACAACGTGCTCTCCAAAATCTCACACGCACTCTGGAACTGCCTTGTCAGGAAGGGAAACGCGTTCCTGCCGACTTCTATCTTGCTCTAAAACTCCCTTCCGCATTGCGTTACTGGATGCATCGACGCACATTAACCTGCTGCTACGAGTCGATAATGAGTCAATCATCTCATTGTGTGAATGGGTCAGTCATGAGAAGTGAATGTGGTGAAAAGGCCCAACAAAAAACACAATCAACCTGGCTGAATGAAACAAACACATTTTGGAGTGGCTCTCCCTTCTGCCGGCATTTAGGGTGAAACTATTTTGTGACACACATGCCAAACCTACACACACTATATAGATACACATAGATCTATAATGATCTATATAGATCTATATAGTAGACCCACAACAGTGCAGTATCAATGCAATCTCAAACATTAGTCATAGCTCCTAACAGGTGATATTAGAAAAACGCTTCAAAATCAATTTCCGCTAGCTGTTCCCAATGCAAAAGCTCATCTGCTGGTACTGTATCGTCTATCGGGAATGAGTGCTGCTGAGTGGCGATTGCTGGTTTTGTTGCATGGGTTGTGTTGGATAGGGTCGCTGAGGTTACTGTGCCGGAAAGGATCCTTGAGACTGTGTCCTTGGTTGCCAATCTCATATATATGCTGAATTCTGCTCACGCACTGTGCATGGTCGGAGCCCTTTCTTTAAAAAGCAAAGCACACCAAAGCATGTCAGTTCAATTGGCTAATTTTGCAAGCATGCAACGACTGCAGGTGCTGCTGGAAGTGAGGTGCTTGACTCGCGTTTTGCCTACACTGAAGTACAGACAGGATGTGATGGACAAAAACCGGCGCTTCGAGTCAGTCGAATCGTTGAATCGACAGTGACTTGTTCAAAACACGCTGTGACACCAAGCTACTGCATGTGCCCGCCATGAGAAGGTTGCCTTGAAGGAATACCAGGCCTCAGTGTCCATCTTTGGCATTGGCGGAATTGTGCTGAATTGTGCTGAATTGTGCTGAATTGTAAACATGGCACATGTGCCGTTGAGTTTCATAGTAACGCTAAGGTATTCAGTCAAGAAGCTGCTGTTGCGGAGGCTGCCTGGTTCCAATAAATGTGTGATTGAAGCATGCCGTGGCTTCCGTTGAAGGCATGGCAATTTTTCAAGAACTCTAGAAGATGTCATTACACTCTATGAACAAGAGCAGTGGGAATGTGAGCCAGTGACAATGTCATATTGGCCAAAAAAGAAAGTTCATGTTTTGCAACTGCCTGTCTGAATCTATCCCTTTGTATGGCTCAATACCACCCAGTATTGCCAGCTTGACAAGGACGTCCTATACGACTGTCCCAGGATGTCCCAGGCACATTGGCAGGTTTGCATTGTGAGCTTCTTTGGACGTAGCGCGTGGCGTGCTCGGCCTTGGCACAATCTGGCGCCAGAACCAACATGCGTCAGCCCAAATGTTGATCCTGTCTCGAGGGAGTTGAAGATCTAGCAGATTCATTTGTATGTATATACAGTTTGTATCTATATATATAATATATACTCATCTATTTATAATTATACATATATATATATATATACACACATATACGCACAGAGATTCATCGTGCGGCAAGACGCTGTGCATTTGTTGAGGTCTTACAACTGAGTCTGTGGCTGTGATTTGAGTGGCTCCGTCTTTGGCGGAGACCTGGGCGCTCTTCATCTCATCATCGATGCGAAGTTTGCTTCACCGCCAGTGGTAAGATATGAGAAGTTGTAACAAGTCTGGACCCAAGAGCAATGTCTCACCTTCACAGCGCAACGCTCTTTGCAGGAACGAAAAATGCAAATGGCTCATTTGAGCCTATTGTTGCGCAAACTCATTACTGTATCTCATCTGGGCACCTGTGTTGTGTTCAAAATACTCCAAAGTTCTGAGCTCACACGTCACCCTACCTTGGGTACCCTGCGCCTGTGCCATCGAATTGTTGCTCCCAGCAGTCGACTGCAGAGCTTTGTTGGTAGCTGCTACACTTGGAGACGAAGTTTTGGTGGTGAACTAGGAAGCAAGTCTCCGCTGAGTTTACTTCCTCTCGCATTCATTTCAAAATGCAACTGATCTTGAAACACAGTGCGTCTGCAGCAAACCCAAAGGAAGGGGAGCTATAAAGTGCAATACTTTCAGGATTTCTAGACTTTGGATCAAAAAGCATGGCTGTGACTGTCAGCAACCAGCGAAATAGCGGGAGAACTTCCAGAAATGTCGGATATGGCCTGCTGGGAAGCTCTACTGGACGCCTGACCTGCAAAATTATGGTCTTCTGACCCAAACACTTCAACACCTCCCAAGCGCAATCGACAGCATCTGCTCGTACCATCTCACACCTAGCTCACCCTGATTGACCCAACAGATCTTTGGATAGAGTCGGATAGAGCCTGCCAGCGCTGTTCCATTCGAGGTAGTTGTCTCGGCTGTAGATGCCTTACCTGGGTGCAAAGGGAATCTTCCTGTTTCCTTCAAACGCTCCCATCTTCCTTCCAGTGGGACGAGGATGTCGAAGTCTTGCCAGTTTACAGACTGGGCAAAGTTCGTTTTTACAAGTTACAAGCGTGCAATCTGTAGTGCTCAATTCTAGACACCTAGACATCTTTGTCTTGTAGTAAATGGATTCATTTTATTGACATATGCAAACATGTGCATGTGCCTGTTGCAAGCCGAGGGCACTAGCTCTACCATATTTTTTTTCGAAGATGACATGTTGACGTCGTTTAAAATCAACACATGCTGCTCACATGCTTATCAAACGCCCAGTGCCCGGCCTTTTGAAGTAGCTGTGTCTGCCGTCGAAACCGTGGTCTTGCCTCAGTAATCAGCAATAGAAATCTATTCCCAGATTTCAAAGGAAATCATCTCCAGGCATCAGACCAGACGCGCTGACTGCACCAAGGTTGACTTGACAAGCATCCATCATGTTCTTGTACCTACACGAAGAGAAATTCTCTAGCAGTGGATTGTGTTCGATCTTGCGGACAGGACATGGCTGCATCGGACAGCGTAAGCATCATGCAAACTGACAAGAATCCAGTAAACACCCAAATGTAGTGCACGTTTCAGAACTTTCAAAGTTTCTGTGCTCCTTTCGCTGCAGCTTCTCCTACAACCAACAACGCCACCATTGCAGCAGGAACCAATGACAGCGGGCAGTCCCTTGGCAACAACTCAACAATCTGACACCTTGCTCAACAGACCATACAAGGCGCCAATGACAGTAACGCCACCCCGCACTCTGTCCATAAAGCTCAAAGAGCAAAAGTTGTTTATGTCCACACTGCATTTTCTGAATCCTCCTAAGTCAAGAAAACAAAGCCCATAGCTGACACAATAGATGAAGCATGCAAAATCATTCCTCCTCTGGAGCGCAAAGATGATTCTGGTGCAAAATGCACTTATGACAGCTCCCACTCTCAAGCGGGCCAGCCAATCACCCAAGGCACACATAGTTATGTCACTTCTATCTGGGGGAATATATCTGCAATGCAAAAGATGAGAAAATCAGACGGAAGCCGAGACAGGGAGGAACGAAGCGCAGCGCCAAACAAGCCACACGAATCCAGCTTGGATCTTTTGAAGGTGAGGGCTTTAAACAATTCTTTAAACAATCGTTGAATTCAAAAAACATCAGAAAGCAGGGTCTCTCTGCTAAAGTTGGTGGAGGTTGTTGGCATGGAGGCCCAGTGAGTAGTGCTTTGTCTATGAGAATGGTATTTTCTTCAGATCTGGGTATGTTTTCTCAACGCACCATGGCACAGAAAGTCCAATCGTAATCCCAGGAAATTCTTGGACCTTGTCCAAGAGGTTTAACAAAATGAGGCTGCAAAAGGACTTGACAAATCAGTGCCGGATGCTTTAGATGTAGTAGATGTATTCAACAACTGCAAAGCCTTTCATTCCCTGTCCTGTTGTCTATTCAGCTGATCTTTGAGCCGATCTTCCTTCTTCTTGGCTTCCTCAACTGCTGAGAAAACGTAACTTCTTCAGAGTTAGCTAGCGCTGCATTTCTGCCGCGGACATGACCCACGTTCACGTCTTGCTTGATTCTACAGCAATATTTGATAAGATTTGCGTTGGTTGAGATTGTATGTGTCTTTGTGTGTTTATGTTCGCAACAAAAGCATACCCGGTACGCCTTACGTCTTTGCACTGGTACATCTTTGCAACTTACATACAGGCCAGCCTTTTCATCTTTCTTTTTCACCTCATCAGCAAGCTTGTCCCAAATCTTTGCATCCACAACCTCGCAATGTGCCGGTTCACATTTCCATGCTATCACAGGTTGATGTGACAAAGTCACCTCCTTTTCCAAGATTCCATTAAATCAATGAAATTTGCTAGATTCGGCCATGTCTGGCGTTGCACCTATTGGACTTGGGGATATGCATCATATGTCACTGTCGTTCGCATCTGGCAAGTACGGTAGCAAAGCAATAGTTTGCTAGCTTGAATCATTGCCGCATACTGCATCTGACAATAAATACAGCACCAAGAACCAATTGCCAAGTTGGCAAAAAGTCTCCTGAGCAAAGACTCAGCATTCTGCTCCCTTCTCATTCTGTATGTTGTGGTAGCTTCGGAAGAGCTCGACCGCTTCTGTCGTCTGCTTGCACCTATTATCTGAGCAGCCTACAAATGTCCAACCCCCGAAAGCCGCATCCTTTCGAACTTGCTTAGCAGTCTATAGTCTATAGATAAATACAGTTCTTCGATTTCCCCAGAGCTTTACACTCTCTCAGGTTTGCCTTCAGTTTCAGAATGGGTGTTGTTCGTAGGGGTTCTTGACCTGCCTTCTTACATTCTTTACATATTCATATCAATCTATTCACATCTCTATTGGAGTTTGATTCTGTTTTGCACATGTCGCGCATTTTCCAAGCTGTGGACCAGTCTCCCAAAATAGGGAAGTAGTCCTACCGCTCCGACGAGGTGTACAATGTACAAGGCGAAATTTAATCGCAGCACAACCAGTCAAACCTCTAGAGCAAAAACAGCAAAAAAAGAAAATTCGTGTTAAAGTGAGTTGGCCCCGTTGGCAAGCTGATCTTTTGGACTGTTCTGAATGTTGCTGGTGCCACAAGCGGTTCTTAAGCGAGAAGCAGTTCTTGCCTCGGTAACTTTAGGGATGAGGTAGGCAAGACTCCTCACATCTAGAATTGATAAGTGGCGATCTTGGCGGGCTCGACATATAAATCATATGAAGGCATCAAAACAATACATGCTGCACATTGCTGCATTGCTTGGTCTGCTTGGCATTGAAATTGCGATTGGAATCCTTTGAAGTAGCAAGATTGCATCTCGCTGCTCCCGGAGAATCACCTCATCCACTCCTGCACAAGAGCGAGTATGAAAAGATATAATTAGTAAGTCAAGGGTGCAAAAGGACGCATGAGCTGCAATGTGCCATGTGCAATGTGCCATGTGCCATGTGCAATGTGCCATGTGTAATGTGCCATGTGTAATGTGGTGCAAAGCATCGGTGGCAATGACCATTCTAAAGCAATATCAACATCCAACACACACTTATTTCGTGCAAAGTTAACAGCCCAAGAAACGATGCAAACTTCAGCAGGTTCCTGAGGGAGATTCACCAGCCAACATCCGCATTGAATCTGCATCATAATCATCATGCGGAGTCCTTTCTCCGAATTCGTCTTGGAGATGTCCGACGAGAGTTGTATTCTTTTCGCAGCAGGCCAGCCCAGGCTGTGCCAATTCACCTTCCTCATCGACGGAAGAGCTCAAAAATGCGATCTATCATGATCTTTCATGATCTATTGAAATTAGTCTATTTGTTATGTGTGTGTATTCTCTTCGGAGGGGCCATCCTGAGCCCCTTCTTTCTGCAATGTTTGAAGTTTGGGCTCGTTGAAGCTCTGCATCCAATCTATTATTCAGTGACCTGGGTTCCCAACGAGTCCTCAACATCTGTCAGTTCTTTGTCTTTTGACCTGATACAATGCTTCGCTTCTGGACTTGCATATGGCTGAAGTAATTCGCCTAAAGCCTTGAAGTTACAGATTAAGATCTGGCCAGTGTCAGCTTATATACAAACCTCATAAAACCTTGCTGACAGCGGGCACTTCAATGTAAACAGACCGACGCCCTCCACTAAATGTTAGCCGTGAACTAATCGAAGCGGGTGTCGGAAAACAGAGAGTCCACTGCGGCCAAGAGTCTGAACAGTTTGTTGCCTTGGCTTGCCAAAATTGAAACACTGGCAAGCATTGAGGACCAAAGTTGGCAACAATTGCCTGGTCGAAAAGCTGCGGCTCACGACAAAATGCCAGGGCTCGGGTTGCTTGCAGCGCAAACGAGTTCGCTGGGCATCAAACGCAAAGCTGTCTGAGTGAGAAACACCAGCGCCTAAAAGGGCTTTTGTACGCTCTTGTCTTAGACATGTTTCCCTTTTAGATTTCCAATCGAAATGCATGGAAGCAACTTGAATCAATGATTCTGCGCTCATAGCATACGAGAAGTGGTCTCGAGTTATCTTGAGTGAGAGCATCTCGCCTTCCTCACGAGCAGAACCTGTTGCCTGCCAATTCAGACAGCAAATTGGTTTGCTCAAAGGAGGGAAAACGGTTGATCATACTTGGTTGCAAATTTCTCGAAACTTGTGAGGGATCCTTATTCACTGTGCCAACATGTGCCAGATCTCATAGCTACGCTCAGAACCCACTGCTTGATGTGAGATGAGATGATCCCTCGCCTGTGGAACTCCGTGCATGGCAAAGGCGGCGGTATGTACAGAGCCCATGCCAGCCTGTGTCTGAGACGAAGCTGCAAGGAATTGAAGGCTCAGACAAAGCGTTTCGACACGTGTTCAGTCTTTGTAATATGTGTAATACCACAGATCTCACAGCATAGTATTTGTGTGTATTTGTGATGTGATTTTCCATGTCTTTCCACTTCCACATATCGACAGACTTCGCTCTCGCCTCAACCCCGATGAGATCTTTGCATCGGTTCATCACAGCATGCTCGATGTCTATTGTGAGCTTCTCGAAGCCCATACCTTTGTCCACACTCCTGGAATAGATTTTGGCAGGCGCATAGCGGCGCATAGTGCATAGGTGTACACAATGTGCTCCGTTGCAATGGAAACACGGAAACAAAACACAACAAATGAATGAATGATGACTACTTCAACCCCAAAGGTCCGCGTACATTGTTGTTGATGTTGTTGAGTAGCAGCGGTAACGACTCTTTGGGACCCACAGCCCCATCAGTCCCGTCGCCAAAAAGGCAAAAGGCTGCAATAAGCACCTGGAAGAATATTGAATAGAGCAGAAGAGAGTCAAGGCAAGAAATCTACGGTCATTAGATTCACATCACTATACATCACTTTCATTTCACTCTCAGGTCACTTGATGCCAACTTGGTTTGGAAACTGAAGTTCATCCAGCTTTTGGTGCACATGCGATGCATCCTGGGGTTGCTGCGTTGTCTTTGGTTTTGTCAAAGTCGAATCTTATCTCTTGAGGAATGCCCTCGGCACCAATTCATAATCATTCTGAAAGAAAAATCTGTCAGCTGGCAGTTGTTATGAGTGCCAAATCCCATTTGTGAGCCCAAATCCTTAAATTATATTTTTACACAATTAATACAAGTTTAATACACATTGCACTTCAGTTTGTGTATCACAGAAATACACCTTCACTTTGCGGATACAGAACATCTACATGTTCAAATGTCTCAGATTTCCTTGATTCATCTATACATAGAAATTAATCATGAAAAGCACAAATTGCAAGAAATTGGAAAACATGAAAAAACAACTGTAAAAGTGTAGAACAAAAATTACTTTCTTCGAGTGATCCCCACCATGAGACTTTATTTGGCATATAGTGTGATACATATTTTGACATTCTTTCTGGTAAAACTTTCTCCTCTTCCTCTTGGCATTCTATCTGATATTCTCTCTGACATACGCTTTGACATGCTATCTGGAATATGTTCTGACATTCTATCTGATATATGTTCTAACATTTATCTGACATATGTTCTGACATTCTATCTGACATTCTCTCTGACATATGCTTTGACAGTCTATCTGACATTTTATCTGACATTTTATCTGACATATATTCCGACATTCTATCTGACATTCGATCTGGCATCTAGCTTGGCATTCTATCTGACATATATTCTGACATTCTACCTGGCATTCTATCTGACATTCTATCTGGCATCTAGTTTGGCATTCTATCTGACATATATTCTGCATTGTATCTGACATTCTATCTGACATTCTATCTGACATTCTATCTGACATTCGATCTGGCATCTAGTTTGGCATTCTACTGACATATATTCTGACATTCTGACATTCTATCTGACATTCTATCTAGCATCTCGTCTGGCATCCTATCTGGCATTCTTTCTGACATTCTATTTGGCATTCTTTCTGAAAATCAACCCCGCATGTATTTTGGCATACTATCTGGCATATAATTTTGACATGTGTTTCTGGCATTCTATCTTGCATATATTTAGGTTCGGGTCCGGCAATGCCCACTGAGCGCGGAAGCTGGCGGTTGGGGTCCGGCGATGGCCACTGGGATCCCGCGCTCGCAGTTGAGGTCCGGCAGTGCCCACTGCGATCGGGCACTCGCGGTTGAGGTCCGGCGGTGCCCAGTGACATCTGCAGCTCGCAATTGAGGTCCGGCAGTGCCCAGTGAGATCTGGAGCCGGCAGATGAGGTCCGGCAGTGCAAACTGCGATCTGGAGCTGGCGAGGACGAGGAGAAGAAGAAGGAGAAGAAGGAGAAGAAGGAGAAGAAGGAGAAGGCGGAAGACAGCTCTTATAAAATCTAACAACCCTCACCTAGCAGGTGGGGAACTAAAAACATGTAAAACACGTGGAAAAGTGCTTTCAAAAATATCTTAATTAAAGAAAACTAACAAGAAGAGTAAATCAAATGTGCAAATATGTTAAGGCCGTGGAAAAAATGTAGTCGGAAACTCAAGTAAAAATCAGAAAACGTGAAAAAAATGTAGTAAAAGTGCAGTAAAAGTGTGATGAAAGTTGAAGAAAAGTGCCAAAAAAAGAACGAGTATGCTTTCTTTACACTATTCATCTATATTTTTCATGTTCACGTTCTTTCACTGGGTATCACTTTTCTTTAAGATTTACATGTTCAAATGTCTAAGATTCCCTTGATACAGTTGTACAAATGAAAAGTGAGATTGAATGTTGGCAGCTTGCAATTGCATCCGCGAGTGAAAAAAGTGTAATAAAGACATTTATTTGGCATTCCAGCTGGTGCAACTGTCTTGGCAGTCTTAAGGCAATTGATTGCAGACTAATTACATGTGTTTCAATCGCATGTTCACTCACAAAGGGTAAATCCAAGCATAGCATCTAGAAATACCGCTTTGAAGTGTATTGAAATCATGCAAACAACTTGGCACAGGGCTCGTGAGTTCTTGGCATTGATGACGCACTGCGCGGAAGAAGGTGTGTGCAGAATGAAAACATCAAGCCCACCGTTTCCGTTGCGGTGTGTTGATCGGATTCATTTCTGTGTGCACTCAATGGCATTTGCTGTATCCAGGACATATATCATATTCCAAGATTTCTGCTTCAAGGTGTGTAAGGCAGCTCAAATGCGGGTTTCCTTTCCAACTCGGGATTTGCCTCCGTGATCACATCCGCGCGCACCGCTTGTAAGCAAGCTATGAAATGATGCTCTGAGTTGCTGATGTGATCACTGGAGGACCTGAGGAGACCCCCACCGAGAATTGAAAGGCCTGATTCACAATCCTAATAAAAATTTATCCGGCTGCACATAGGAGCTTTTGCGAACTGAGTCCTTTGCAAGCTTGCTGGTAGGAACTCCTGCAAGCAAGGGTGTCTAGGACCAGGCCAGCCATTGCATAGAAGGAGCCCTAGTAGAAACGAGAATTCAAGGTACCTTTGAAGTCTTTCCAAAAAGACAAACATTGGCCTGTAACGCACCAATGAAACTGTGAGACCCTAGAAACACGTGCTGTCAGGGTTTCCAGTCTCCAAGAGGACTGGTGATCTTGCTTGTACATCTTGTACTGCTCTGCGGTGGTGCTTAGCAAAACGTGTTTGTGAATTCTCTATTTGTGAAGTATACTCCCGGCACTCGTGGTTGTGAATTCTCTATTCCTGGTATGAATCCTCCTGGAGGACCCTTCCCCGAGAATCCCCGAGAAATCTTTTCCACTTCTCTTTTCTAGAATATAAAGTTCAGCGTCTCAGGAGTTTCAAAGCAGTTCTCAGCGATCTTGCATCTGTCATATGAGTCATATGTTTTGGAGTCGGGGATGTAGTCAGCTCGGTTCCAGAACATCGAATTCTATGATTTTTCAGTATTTACCAGAGATTTATAGATTTTTGCAGTTTGGTAAGTAATTCTTGGCGTTTTGTGAATTCGAAAGTTGATGAAACTTGAAATAAAATCATCGTTCATGCAGAGGCCTTGTAACCCCAACATCTTCAAGTCTTTGTTTTGTTTTTTGTGTGTTTTTTTTATTTTGTGTTTTTGGTTTTTTTTTTACTATTCGCTGGTTTCCGGTAAGATGATGCATTTTGCGTCATAATTGTAGGTTTCAAAGTGTTTCAACATATACAAGGAGGAGTTTTGATCAAGTTGACATCGCTTTGTGCATAAAAGTTTGTCATTGTGTGGAAATCATGAAAATCCTGGGATTTGGGGGTTCCAGGATGTTTGTTTTTGCATGGCTTGCATTCTCAGAAAAACTTTGGCTAGAAGCCAAGCATTGTGTCCCACACGCACTCTGGACTGCATCTGCCGGTTTCTTCCTCCTGATGTCGGCCTGCTAGCTCGGGTCGCCTCAGATCCGCTTCAGCTTCCTAGTCTGACAGAAATTACATTAAACAGAAGGAACATAAAGGAACCATTTACGCCTCAGAAAAAACGCGTGGGTCGCTAATTTGGAGGTGAAAACGCTGGATGCCAAGAGCCACACATTTCCCACAGCCCTCATCTAAGCTCAGAGCTTCAGTGAATGGCTGTTGGTTCCATCAGCGACGGAGCCTACGGTTCAGCGCTTCGCTACCAGGTTTGCGCAGTTGCAAGGGTTGATTTAGCTTGTCCCAACAATCTTCTTGCGTGGAGATACAAAATCATATATCAGGGATATTCAGCGACAAAAAATGGACAACATTGGGCATGTCATCAGAAATGGGGCTGAATAATTTCAATCGCTTAGGAGTGCAGTCCGGTGCAGTCTTGCCGAGTCTTGCCTACTTCTGATGGCGCACAAACAGACACGGAGTCCTGAGGCTCCACCTGCCACGGCTCATACATTTCGTTCCATTTCGTTAGATTCTCCACAGTCCTACAAGTTCTGAATCCGTCAATTTGTTGCGGGTGTCTGGGTGTCTACCGGAAATGGGAGTCATGCTGTCACATCCAAGAAACTACAGTACATCTACTCATCTCAGCACAGTTTTCTTCTTCCCGTTTCCAACGTAAGATGCAAAACCCATGTCAGGAAGGCCTCAATCATTGTTGTCGCTGCAGCCAATGTCGGATTCTGACGTTTGGAGTCAAGCAAAACTTCAAAAATTGAATTTGTCATGAATTCAAGTGTTGAAGTATGCAGTAAAGGCCAGATCAATGTGAAATATGCACGTCTCTTGTTGTAATATTGAAATGTGTTCAACGTGCTAGGCAAAAGAACTTGTTAGTTTTGGCTTCAAAGTTTGAGAGCAACAAGACGCAGATGCTGTGCAGTACAATTGCGGCCTCGCACTCCTCCGGCTCCGGCTCTTCAATCGTATTTTGAGGAAGCATTGGCTCATTTGGCCCCTGCCAGTCTAGGTCTTCTGCAGGTGGGTCAATGCGTTGGTCAACGCGTTGCTGTACTCGCTCGGATGCTCTTTCTGTCTCTCCGGACTGTCGCTGCCTTGCAAGGCGAGAATGCAGCTTCCTTCGAATGTCTGTTCAAGAACTGCTAGCACCTCCTGAGACTCTACTGTGCAAAGGAACCAATTCTGCATCATTGCATCACACGTTCGGTCCTTTGGACCGGATGCAAGTTTATACTGAATCTATATGAATTCATGTTGAAAGAAGACAGGAATGCCAAGTCAATGCTGCCCAGCCCTTTCGCTTCTCCCATGAAGACAAAATGTTTGCCCCTCACAACCAAAGTCACAGTTTGCAACACCAGAACAGAACCGCATGATCTAAAAGCCTTCAGAATTCATTCTGAAAATAAATCTAAACCTTAATGGACTGATTTCAAGGCCAGGTCACGGTTGTATTTGGAAACTGCGAGTTCCATTTTCAAGGCAATACCGCTGAGCGAAAAAAGTGCTCCCAAACTTGCGAAGAAAATTCGAGACAAGGCTTGTGAAGATATTAACAAAAGGTCTGGGAGTCTCGTGAAATCCCCTGAAACCACTAACGCGTGCCACATAGTGTGCCACACAGTGTGCCATATGGCGTGCCACATAGTGTCACTGAGAGCCCCACGCTTGTGCCTCAGTCTGGGCTGGTTCAAACTAGCAGCTTGAAAAAAAAGAGAAAAGAACAGAAAGCACAATATTAAACAAGGCCAGGAACAACAAGTACAAGAAGGTTGTTTTGGAAATCAATACCTTCTCTAATTCCGGTCATTAATGTAATGACCTTTGGCCGCTCTCCAACGCACAGTCCAAAGCTGCAACTCAGTGCATGTGAGCAACTGAAGGCAGCGAAGCTGCTGAATTGAGCGAAGGTATCGCAGGGACAGCTTCAGCGGTAGCCTCCAAAATATGCAGCTTTCAACACAACTTACGAATGTGACCCCACATGACCCCACATGCCCCCACAAATGACAGAAATTTCTGATCAAAAAAACAGCAGGTTNAAAATATGCAGCTTTCAACACAACTTACGAATGTGACCCCACATGACCCCACATGCCCCCACAAATGACAGAAATTTCTGATCAAAAAAACAGCAGGTTGTACTGCAGAATCAGTGATGTGTATCTGGGCATACTTGGCTATCAGGGTCNACATGCCCCCACAAATGACAGAAATTTCTGATCAAAAAAACAGCAGGTTGTACTGCAGAATCAGTGATGTGTATCTGGGCATACTTGGCTATCAGGGTCATTAAGGCGTTGGCCGGCGCTGAAGGAACTGCAGATGAAGAAGCACTTGCAAC
>BGPT01000187.1:40663-78455 GCA_003297045.1 Symbiodinium sp. clade C Y103 | reverse complement strand
GCTTCCACCTAGGAGCACAATTTGGAGTGCTGAGAAAAATCTGCAGGGTGTTTGTCTTACAAGAGGTCAGAGTGGAATGCCAGACCCAGAGGTCTGATTATGCGTGCCCTCACTCAATGCATATAAGCAACTGAAGGCAGCGAAGCTGCTGAATTGAGCGAAGGTATCGCAGGGACAGCTTCAGCGGTAGCCTCGAAAATATGCAGCGTTCAACACAACTTACGAATGTGACCCCACATGACCCTACATGCCCCCACAAATGACAGAAATTTCTGATCAAAAAAACAGCAGGTTGTACTGCAGAATCAGTGATGTGTATCTGGGCATACTTGGCTATCAGGGTCATTAAGGCGTTGGCCGGCGCTGAAGGAACTGCAGATGAAGAAGCACTTGCAACTTCTGGTGTTGCCTCAAGAGAAGGATAGGCTTTGTGACAGAGACCTATCCTGCTTGCATGTTCCAATCTCTGATCAATGTCGGAGCATGCTCCTGCCAAACAATGGAAGAATTGGAAAAAAAACAGAAGATTAGCATGCAGAAAAGTGCACAAGGTGCACATGGAAAAGGAGAACTGGACAAGAAACAAGGATAGGATCCGTCATTGGCCTGGTGTGAGGAAGGTATGCGGCTGTTTTCTCCTGTGATCTCATGTATGGAGGATGTGTTTGGATCTTGGGGGAACCGCGGGGCGAGGACATTCACTGGACCTTGATCTCGTGGCCTGCATTTTCCGCACCCCGTGGGGTATGACCTTGCTCCTGTTGCAATTGCTTGAATGGATGAAATCGTGATCGAGTAATCACTTTTATACCTAGTTTGTCACCGTTGTTATTTGGTTTGGAAAGGACAAGCCAAAGTGGAGATACGGGATGTCGCAGGGATTTCTTCCCTGAACAACTGCTGTGCAGTGGGACTAGGGTGACTTGTTGTTTAATACCATTCTGTAAGTATGTCAGGAAGCTGCCTGCGAGGAGGTCCACTGAAGAGTCGATAAGAAATCATTGAGACAAGAGACAGAAGAAAAAATTGAAACATAGAAGGACCAGGTTGATGAGATGCAAAAAGAAAAAGTGCCGGTGGTGGGCCTGGCGAAGCAGTTGCTTCAACAATAGCAAAAGAATGCAACATTTAAGAGTCGTGTTGAAGAGGTGCTTTTCCCAAAAAGGTCATGTCCAAAAACCAGCCACAGAATTGCATTTGCCGCGGAAATTTGCCGTTTGCCACTTTTTGCTGCCCTTGTTTTTGCTCTCGTCCTACTCATGCGAAACCCTTTCAACCTGGACCCTTGTAGAAACAGGAAAAGAGTAGTCTTGTATAACCAAGCAGCAAAAAAAAAATACAAACAAAGAAGAGCAAATTGAAAACATGAAAAAGAAAGAAAAGAGAAAACAGGAAAGGGCAAAACGAGGAAAAATAGCGGCAAATCCTTGCAATTTGACACACCTGCTCTAGTAGAGTCTTGGAAAGTTGATAAGACAGCACCAACTTGAGGAGTTGTTTCTATTCAAGGATGCTCTTCTTCACATCTGCCTTCCAGATTTTTCACAAGTACAAAACCTTGCACCATCCAGAACAACTCAAACAACTCTTGCTCATCTGTTTACTGAGCTCATAGCAGGCATATTGCTGGCATTTTCAACTGTTGCCTTGCAAATGCCATAGGGCCATGGTCGCCATCGTCATTGTTCATTTACATCTTGGACATCTAAGACTTGAGATGCCACCCTTCACTGCCTTGAAAATCCAGCAATTCCACTTTGGCAAAGCACTCGTGCCTCCATCTCTTCATCTTCTTCCGGGATTTGCTCCAGTTGCAGCTGGCACACGGCACAGGCTCTGCGGACATCTCTCGGAAATCAGTTTGAATTCGAAATTGTTTCTCTGAGAACATCCTAATACATCAAGAACCCCACAGCGAACTCATCATCTTTGAAACTCTGCATTTTGAAGCTCGAAACCCATGCTCAGTTGAAACCCAGTGGAAACCCACCTTGGGAAAGATGTCCAAGTCAGGTACTGTCGAAGGAGCTTCGTCTGGAGCCAGGAGCTCACATAGACCTCCTGCACCATGTGGAGCCGCTGTGAGCTGGTGGGCCGAGCGACGTAACTGCTCTTGGATCTTTGTCTTTATAGTTTATGTTTATAGATAACTTATTTGTAACTTCTCTTAGCTTATTTGTAACTTATTTGTAACTTATGTATCCTCTTGTGATGTATCTCTGTCTCCAACAAATTGCAGAGACCCTTTGAATTCAGGGTGAAACCGTATCAAAACTTATCAAAGCTGTCCAGTGCAAATGGGATCTCAAGATATCTCAAGATCAAACCTGATCTCAAGCTATTTCAAATTATTTCTTAAGATCTTAAGATCCCAAGTCAGAAGTGCTGGCGGTCTTCGGTGTCTTCGGTGTCGGTGTCCTGCATTCTCATCCTCTTTCAGCCAGCTGTGCGCCAAGAGCTGCGCAGCGCTTGGCCGGTCTTCAGGTTTCTGGGCGTTGCAAAGACACCAAAACATTGCAAAACGTGGCAAAACGGGAACAAGATTCAGATTGCAGTCATATCAAGTCACATTCATATCATTTACATATCATGTATATACTGTACATTCATATAACGATTCATATACAAACAGCCAACTGAGCAAGCCCACCATCCGCGAACATTGCATGACAATGCCCCGCAGGAGCTCATCCTCACGCAACTGCCAGGAGAAAGATGGAGCTGCAGGATGTGTGAACATGCGTGCACTCGGCGTGCACTGCGTGCACTATGAATTCCCAAGACATGGCCACCACTCTTTGATCTTTGATTCTAGTCACTTCTAGTCCTTGACACGCAGCAAGTTCCGGGGTCGTTCTCCTGCCATGACCTTCTTGTACACCTGACCTGCGCAGCGACTGTCAAGAACATTTAAAGCAGTAGGCGCAAGATGAGGTGGGGTTTTGCAAACTGTGTCATGCAGTGACACTTTCTAGAGAGTTCCAGAGGTCAGCCAGCATTGGCACAAGTATGCACATCATGCCAGAAATAAGCAATCGGCCTGCGGTCCTTAGTTAGCACCGTCACTCTGGCGCAGTATCGGTAGAAACAAACAAATACTGACCTCTTACAATCTAGGCAACATACTCCCTAGCTACTCTTGAAACCGCATGTTGAAGGAAAATAAGGAAACAAAAGCAATAAACCTGCTGCCGTGCGTCTCACACTCACTCCAGGGTTGCTCTCGGCCAATCATCTCTAGCAACACCATCCCAAAGGCGTAGATATCTACAGCGGTACCATACTTTTCCTGAGAATTAACACAAATATGTCCTTTATTGGGTGTCCAAGCAACTGGTAAAGCAGTCTCGAGTCACCAGCCTGTTTGAATAGGTGACTCTTGCTTCAAAAACAACGAAACTGCTATCTGAGCTACATCATAGATTTCTGGTGCGATGAAGTCAATGGTACCCACAATAGACCTGTCAAAGTGTCTCACTACAGGGCTCCACGTGTCGGCGAATGCAACTTCACACTTTCTGGTGCAGCCATTGTCGATCTGCTGCTTGAAAAAGTCCCAGTGTTACGTGACTTGTTCACTTTCAAGGCATCACTTTGGACAGCTTCACCAATGTTTTACAGCAGATGTTTCAAGTGAAGCCGTCAAGCCTTTTGAATTGAATTTGAATTGTATCAGATGTATCAGATGTATTTTGAGTTTATCTTTGCTCACCGCTGTCACTTTCTCTGCTCCAGTGCCTGGCACATGATGCCTTGAGCGTAGTGGAGAGGCCCAAATCTCCAATTACGATGTCTCCCCGGTTTCCTCAAATTGTCAAACACTGAAAGCACATCATAAAGGATCTGAAAGGAACTTTTCTGCAGCACACTAGCATCATCATAGTTGTAATCCTCGAGAAAACACGCTAAGAAGTACAGTAAAATATCGCAACGACTCAACGGCATGCAGCCAAAGCGCCATTGATAAAAATGTTGTCGCACTTCAGATCTCTATGAATAACAGGGTCTGGACGGGTGTGTAGATAGTCTAGACCTGCGCTTGGAAAAACAAATTCAAATTCAAGCAAAACCAGCAGACATGCTTTGTAACTATCAGGAGAAGTCATGATTAAACATTGTAACTGTGTTTGAACAAAACCCTGCCTTCCAGGATCTGGCGGCACCAGTTCTTGATAACCTTCTGTTTCAATGGTGCGTTGATCCTCTTGATGTACTGCAAAAGAGAACCGCCGGTGATCCGCTCTGTAATAAAGCACACCTGGTGAGATGTAGTGACACAGTCAACTCACTTCGCAACCAAACCAGAATCCGAATCGAAACTGTATACAACTAGAACCCATGTGTCACATTATGTAATATGAAAATACATACATTGCACACATGTGGTTATGTGTCCATCACAGTGTCTAGGTATACACCTGATTCGATACGTTGGTTGTCTGTATCTATATAATTGTATAAATAGATAACAAAGAACTAGAACTATACAACTATACAAATAATGTCGCACTGAAACTCTGTACCAAAGTGCTACAAGAGAGTCTTTTGCTGTTTCAGAGAAATATCCTCCATGCAGCATCCTGGAAGCCGGGCCTGTTCTTTCTCTTTGTTCGTCCAGGCATTTATGAAGGCGATGATCTTTGGGTGCTTCAGAGTCTTCAGCATATTGATCTCTTCGGAAATTCGCTTCTTTGCCTTCCTCAGTTTCAAAACAGGAAAACTAAAGAGCCCCCGAGCTATGAAAGAGTTTCAGGTATGCTAATGCTGCAAGTTGTAGGACAAATTTATGTTTGTGGGTCAGTGGTGAAGTACATTGAAGTACAGTTCAAAGCTTTCCTTTTTCGCTTGCACTCTTCATCCTGGCATTGTCCCTGCCAAACAATGATCCTTCAGGCTGCGTTGGAAATTGTCAACCAGCAAAATTGATATTAAAGATTTCAAAACTGATGGTCATGACGAGGCAAGGGCACTTCCTGGCAGCGTAGCATTTTGGGATTTTGTCAATACCTTTTTCTGCACATTTGCTTGAAGACTATTGCTCCCTTGCCCGTCAAATGTCGACCATCACTCTTTCAGAGTGACCAAAGCTTTGCTTGACACGACTGCAGCTGAGATATGGTACGCAGTCATGGCAGTGCTGGTAGACTTCGCAATATGATGGATTGCTTCAGCTCTGGCGTGAATCTTCGGAGATCTCCACTCTTCTCATCACTTGATATCACTTGTAGATCTTGCCCTCTACTACATTGACTCCACCCTTGTATTGCAGGTCTTTGCTTCGCCCTGCATGTAGACGGGCTTCCAAGTTCCCTGGCTTCCGACCAGTTATGCGCACTCCACCGAGGTTCCTCAGTGCAAGTGCGGCAGGGTGGACTCAAAGTCTTAAGAATATAGAAAAAGACAATCATTCTAGCATCATCTGTAGTTGGCATCATCTGTAGCATGCTGCAGCATCATCTAGCATCTTCAAAAGGTTTCGAGGTTTGAAAGTCTGCTTCGCTTATGCATTCCATGAGTGCCCTGACAGCCTTGAAATGTTAGGATGCTCCCTGCTAGACTGCTTTCTTTGTGCACATGTTGCATGGAATTCATGGGTAAGTTCTTTCTCTCAAGTCCTTTTCAATAAAATGATGAGACGAATACTCTCGTTTTCTATGGTATTTGCAACATTTTGTTGCTCGAACTGTTCATGTAACATGGTAGTTTGCAACTAGGGTTCATTTATGGCTGGTTTTGGGGCTGTTCGATTTTTGTAGGGTTGGTTTTACTTTGTTTAAGGGTAAGTTTTAGAGTTCGGGTTTACTTTGGGCTTATTTAAGGATTGGCTTCGGGTTTTTGTAGGGTTGGTTTCAGGCTTTTTGACGGTTGGTTTCAGAGTTAGGGTTTGTTTAAGGGTTGGTTTTAAGTTTTTTTAGGGTTGGTTTATTTACAGTTGATTTAGGATCTATTTAGTGTTGGTTTTAGGGTGTATTCAGGGTGGGTTGAGGATCTATTTAGGGTTTGTTTAATTAAGGTTTGTTTAGGGTTGGTTTTAGGATCTATTTAGGGTGGGTTTAGGATCTACCTAGGGTTGGTTTAGGATCTGTTCAGGCTTGGTTTAAGGTTTGTTTAGGTTTACGGTTTATTTAGGCTTGCTTTAACATCTATTTGGGGTTGGTTTAGGATCTACTGAGGGTTGGTTTAGGGTTTATGTATATAGGAATAGTTTCAGATCTATTTAGAGTGTGTTTGGGGTTTACTTAGAGTTGCTTTAGTATTTTTGGAGGGTTGGTCCGGGGCTTATTTACGGCTGATTTAGGGCTGGTTTACGGATTATTTATATGATGTGTCTTCGGGTTTATTTCTGTGATGGAAAAAAGCAAGCAAGAGCAGAAAAGCAGAGAAGCAGAGAGGCAAAGAAGCAGAAAGGCAGAAAAGCAAAAAAGCAGAAAAGCAGAAAAGCAAAGACGCGGAAAAGAAGCAGAAAAGCAAAAGCAGGGAAAGGCAGAAAAGCAGGGAAAAGCGGAGAAGCAGAGAGGCAAAGAAGCAGAAAGCAGAAAAGGAGAAAGGAGAAAAGCAAAGAAGCAGGAAAATGCACAAAAGCATAGAAGCATGAATGCAGAGAAGCAGGCAGGCAGGAAAAAGCAGGGAAAAGCGGAGAAGCAAAGCAGAAAAGCAGAAGCAGGGAAAAGCAGAGAAGCTGGGAAGCTGGGAACCAGAAATCCAAGAAGAAAAAACAAACGGGAAAAAAGAAACTAAAATCTAAAAAAAAAAACAGCCCTCCATAATCTATAGGCAAAGCTACCCTTCAAACAGATCCATCACAACCTTGTAGAACTTCAGCCTGGAATTGAAGATCTCTTCTCCATGCATGCTGACAGTCTCTGCCTTCGACTCTGCATACAGGTCATGACGGGCCTTTGTCCACCTTTGCCATTGCTCACTCAGGTCTATGACCTGAATATCGACAAAGCCGGCTTTCTGAAGGTCAAGGACATACTGTTCTGGAGTAGTCACTGTTGGTGCAGAAACAACATTCAAAAGCCCATCCTTTTCTTGGTCTGAAAAGGAAGCTCCGGGCTTCGCTGCAAAGTCTTCGATCAGAAAGGTGCCACCTTTCCTGGTGGCATCAAAGCAAGCCTTGAGTAAGGCTTCTCTGTCTGGGATGTGGAGAAAAACCAACAGAGACAAGAAATGGTCGAAGCTCTCCTCAGGGATTTCTTTGTTTTTGGACAGAGCAATGATGTCACCAATTTTGAACTGAACTTTCCCCACCAGTTCAGGCACACGATCAGTAAGTATCTGCCCAGCTTTGCAAATATCTGCCTGCAGCTCCACTCCGGTCACTCTGCAGCCGGTCTTGCTTGCAATATACCTACCTGGCCCTCCAATGCCAGAGCCCACGTCCAAGCAGTGAACTGTCTCATCAATACCCAGCAATTGGATGACATGATCGTTTGCCTCAATGCCACCGTAGTGATATTGATCCAAGTGCCCCAATTCTGTCAAATCTGAGACGCTCAACGGGCCTGTCACATAGTGCTGAGTTCAAAAGAAACAACAAAAACAGCAAAGCTGGATATTCAATGCAGGAGCGGACACAGTGATTGGAGTTACTATGCGATAATAATAATGACCTGCTGCAATTCTAAAATAGTCATATAGTCATATATATTCATAGAATATTCATGATTTTGATCGAACCATCAAGGTTGTCCTGTTTCTTTTCCCATCTTCTTCAAGGCGTTCTCCACTGCGGCCACCCTCCAGTTGTACATCGCCTCTGTCATACCTCCTCGTTCAGAGGAGAGGTGCCGGGCAACAGGCACTGTAGGCACTGTCGGCCCTCTTGGGAATCTAGGCATAGAAAGAGGGATGCCATGTCCACGCTCAATGCTCCGGCAAAGTCGGCTCAGGCTCAAGCGTGACTTCATGGCGCAAGCACGGGCCACCGCAAAAGTCTGGTGTTGCAAGCACCAAAGCCGTTCTGTTCATTGCTATTGACAGTGTGCATCATGGCAGGTGATGAAGTAGCAAACCCTTCCTTTTTTGTACCTGGCTTTTCAGATTTGGTTTGGTCTTGTGTCAGTTGATAAACCTATATGTTCAACTCACAGGCAAAACAGTTTCACAAAACCCAGCAGGCACGTTGTGCAGCGGACTCTCTTCTGGGATCGCAATGGACGCTCAGCAAAGGAGTTGCAAGTTTACCTTCCTGTGGCATCTGAAACTTGGGGGGCGGCTTGTCCAAGTTCTGGAATGAGATGATATTCCACGCAACTTCCATGCCTCAACCAGTGGCTGCACTTCATTACAGTCATCGACCTAAGAACTGAAGACACCTCTTGCGCAGAAGCAACACCGAAGGACTTAAAAAGTTGGCAAGGTTGAATCCTTCTTTAGCCGGATCTCCTTTGGATTTGAATGCAAAGACTTGTTGCTGGCCGCAGGCCATTTCAAGCCTGCCAAAATCTAGGGGTTGTTGGTAACTATTACGTAGTAACATATAGTAACTGTGTTCATGTTTTTTCATGGCCAGTTCACATAAGCGTATAACCACTTTCTGGGATGTCCCGTCCGAGCCTGTGTCGTTGTCGAAGCCCAGGAAGACCACCTTGTACGAGCCAGAACCAAGCTTTCGGTTGAAGCGAACAAAGCGCCCCAGGGGTGACCTTTCCATCACCTGCAACCAGGGAAGACGAGGGTTTAGAGGGAAAATGTTGATATGAAAGACCCTTCAAGGTACAGTTTCACCTCTTGTCTTACATGCCAAAAGCTCCAAATTTATGCATCGCGTAAATGATGGATCAAGAAAAAATGTGCTGTGGGGATCGATAACAAATACTGAGAGCGTGAAAAACACATTACAGTACCAACGGGTTCAACAGGATCAGTAGCAGCAGCAGTAGTAATACCAGCATCAGCAGCCGTCGTTGTGGTTGTACTGAGTGGTTGTGGTTCTTATTTTTGTAGTTTTTGTATTCATCATTACTATTGTTCTATCTCGTCATCGATCATCATGGCTGCTGTCTTCATCATCGTCGCTATTGCTGCTTTCTGCTCGCTACTTGCTGCTTGCTTCTTGCTGTTTTTTGCTTGTTGCTCCATGTTTAGCCATTTTTGTTGTTGGGTTCTTGTTGTTGGAGTGGATGTTGCTGCAAGAGAAGTCAAGAAGCCACCAATGGAGACAAGAATCCAGGAAGGAACAAACAGGAAGAAGAAGTCACAAAAACTAGCAATGATGCTGATGCTACAAAAAAACAACAAACAAAGCAACTTGCAGCTCCAAAATGCTGGGCTGAGGAATCTGCTTCCAGACCGGAAAAGCAATATTCAAAGCATATGCTCTCCAGGTTTTTACTACCAAAGCGACTACCACTTCCACTTCCACTGGGACTACCACTACTACTGCTGCTACTACTGCTGCTCCTGCTGCTGCTGCCACCACCGCTACCACTTTGACCAACACGGAGCAGAACTGAGACCACAAAATACTCAGCGATGAAGGTACAGGTACGGACAGCAGGACCAACAGGGATCAAAGGGTCAGGGCCTGGAGCAGAAAGGGAGTGGAAGAAGGTGACCAGCAGAAACAAATGCAGTAATACAGCGTACTAGTGGTGTACCTTTCTCAACCCCAATGCCACATGGCACTCTGAATGCTTGACCTTTCAAAGTTGCCCTGGCCTCGTCTTTGCTCATGTTCTCTGGATAGTCAAAGGCTTGACTCGCTTCATTTCTTTCCTCTTCCTCTTCTGAAGTTTCCCCTCCTTGGTCTTCCTGACAATGACCCGAAACCATGTGAGCAAGGGTTCAGCGCTTTTCAAAAATAACTTTGAGTTTGTGCGGGTCCGCCACGACACTTGTGCATACCTTAAATGATTAATATCAAGAACAAACAAGTGCGACACACTTTCCAAAAAAAAAATCTAATCGCGCCCAGATTGTTCTTGCCAATGCCTCTGCCTCTTGCTCTTCCCCTTCAAGTGTTTCATGCTCCTTGACGTTTCAACATGCCAGCCGGTCAGCCCTTTATAGGTAGGTCCCGAAAGATTTACAGTATGCTAAGAGACGAACCCAAGAACCGCAGCAGCAGCAGTCCCATATTTACCGCAAAACAATCAGATCGAGATTTAGAAGGGAAGAGGAAATCATATCATGAGCGACAGTAAATAAAATCCTGTCCTTAAGTCGCGGGGTGGACTTGCTCTTTTTCTTCAAGGTTGCCTGGCATTTAAAAAGGATTTCTCTACCTGGGCGACATGCTGAAGCGCCTCTGGCAGTGACCAAGCACTTGTCCCAAGAATTTACTGCCTCTGGCGGTCCTCCGGTAGCAGCTGGCGCAGAGGCCTCACGTTGAAACAGTGCCTTGAAACAGCTTGAAACAGCTTGAAGCAGCTTGAAACCATGTCGGAAAGAAGCTGTAGTTTGAAGCCGGAAAAGAAGGCAAGCATCGTTGGTCAATTCTGTCAACGAGTTTCATGATGCCTGGAATATGCTTGAATCTTACTTGAATCTTAGTGGCGCTACGTGATCTGGCTCTACAGTCTATCCATCAGTTTATCTGGATCCAAATTTGACACAGAGTTTGCTGCGTTTGCTGCGCTTGCTGCAGCTGGCGGAGCTTGGTGCTCTTTGGCCTTTCAGATGTTTCGGGGGTTCAACAGAGTTCGCCCAGCCACCTAGCCTTCTTTGCACTTTTTTGCACGATATTTACATGTGCGATTGGTCAAAACCCAGCGGGTCCTGCATCACCATCACAAATCCAACACCGTTGCTATTCTTTGTTGAACAAAATATGCCGGACTTGCGTGGTTTTAGGTGCCGAGGGTTGAAATTGGGGATTTTGGTGTGAAGTGGCTAGGCTACTATCTGTAGTCTCAGGGATCATGCATATGTATGTGCATAAATACATAAATATATGTGTTGTATGTGTCATATTATTGACATGGCAATTTTAGAACCAGCTATGATCCTACGCTACATGCCGCTACATGTTGTTTGGTGCCTGGGATGCCTGGGTGACTGTCGCTGCTGGCTGCGCCGGCTGCGCCTCAACCTTGATTGACCCATGGTGAAAAGAAACATAACCCTGAAATTCATTGAAATGCCAACCAAAACACTTTGTGATTGTACTTATTGGGACACTGCACGTCCCCATCCGGTTATTCATCCCCGCCACGATAAAGTCAGCCAAATCCGGGGACATATTAATCAAGTATCCCCACAATGAACTATGCCAACCGTTTTGGGGGATATGTTTGCTTCATTTTTTGGGTTTTACCCCGATTTTTTTCGCCCCGATATTTTCGAATCTGACCTTCAAAAGAAACCAAGTCCTGAAATTGCATTTTGTTTCCATCACAATTTGATACCATTTGTTTCAAAAATGCCTCCCAACAAAGTCACAAAAAAGGTAGCTTAGAAACAAGCAGGAACCATAACGCACAGCACTGGTTGACCCTTTAAGAAAATCACTTTCGGGGCCTTCGCAATAGATCCCACCGAACCCATTATACCAAATGGATGGCCAATTCATTCGGTTGTTTGTGTTCGCAATCTGAGCTCAAAGTTTCATTCCTTTTTTTCACTTTGTTTTAAAAAGTGCCTCCCAACAAACTTCCGCGGGTGCTAGTTTCAGAAACAAACAAGAGCGATAGTAAACGACGTTGCATGCCTTGACCAAAATAAAGATCCACACGCTTGGAACTTCCCTAAAACATCTCACTGGGCCGCTAGAACGAACAAAGGGTCAATTCCTTCAAATAATTTTGGTGCGCGACGGCGCAAAAAAAATCGGCCACGTTTGGAAGGCCAGAACCTCGCTCAGCGTGGCAAGCGCAGGACATAAGACGCCCTTTTTCATCCGCGGGGCAACTGCACTCTTTCCTACACAAAACTAAAACGTTGGCAATTGCGGGTCGACATGCGACATGCTGCCAGAGGTCATGTTTCCTGGCAAACGCCATATTTGGTGAATTTGGACCATGTGTGGAAAGCCTCGAAAGCTCATGTTGTAAGACCGTTCTCACTTTTCACTTTGCCGTGTTGACATTATTTTGCATAGCAAGCGCAAGACTTCGGATGCCTGAGCTTCCTTTTTGGTGGCAGATGCAATGCTTTCATTTTAAAGATGCTGAAAGCCGTAGATTGTACTGGAACCGTGACCTCCCATCTCGCTTCGGACATCGGCTTTTTGAATATCGTTGTGGCCTGGAACTCGTTTTGATATAGCTCGCGCAACCTTCTCGTCACTTTGCGAGTGTCAGATCGCTTTCCTTGCGGCACGGTCCTCATTTTGATTTCCCTTGCACAAACTTCTCGTCAGCTTTCGCGTGTAAGATCGCTCTCGTTATGGCACGGTGCTTATTTTGATATCACTTCTGCGACCTTCTCGTGACTTTGAGCACGTCGGATGGCTCTCGTGGTGGCGCGGTGATGATTTTAGCTACTCCTCAAAGATCGGTTCTTGTCTCAAAGTCTTGCAAGCTGCTCTACAAGGTCCTTGCCTGCAATGTTGGGATATTCTCTTGGAGGCCCTTATATGAAGATCTTGCCCCGGATAGTGTAAAGTTCCTTCTGAAAGGAATTTGCTGCTGCTTAAATCCTCCAAGTGGCCCTTCTACGGAAATCTTGAAGACACCCCTCAAAAATTGCTTGTATGAAAGCTCTTGTGGGATGCGTTTTTGGGCGCTCTGGCATGAAAATCTTTTGTGGCGAGCTTGCGAGCGAGATTCTCTTGAAGGTCCGATCTTGTAGTTATCCTGGCCCAATTTTGTGAAATGTCCCTAGATAAAAAATTGAACGTGTCCCGTAAGAGGCGCTCGCAAGCTCGTCTTGGATGCAAGCCCTTCTTGGAAGCACTCTCATCCTCAGGCACCATGGCTTGAAGTATAGAAAGAAGCATCGCCAGCAGAAAGTCTTTCGCAGCCCGACATTTGCCCTGGCTGGATTTGCCTAAGCGCCCCCTGTTGTACCCCTACCTGTTCTGGTTTACAGGCTCATAGCCATACCCTGCACTTGTTCAAACCTTACGTTCAAAGTTTTGAATTGTAAATGCTTTTCAGAAATTTTGTCTCGAATCCAGAATACCTTGTAGGTGCTTCAACCCCACTGCACCATCTTGGCGGGAATTGACATGTAGGCGCTGGTGTCGACCTTTCTGACAAGGTTAACACCTTCCTCTCCGAAATCTAGAAGGAATTCGGTGATGTGATGTATGTGCAACCCATTGCTTGCAATATTCATACATGAACACCGATCTGCTTTCTGAGACCTTGAAGTGCTGTAAACCAAATTTCCTCACACGTAGCAAAAAAGCCCCAATGTGCTCCTACTTTTCCAATCTGCCTCTGAGAAACTTTCCAGCAAAACTGTCGTGTCTTTGTTGCCATCGCATTTTTTTTGAGGACACGCTTGTTTGACTTGCACGACATACTTCTCGTCCTCTTCAAATTACCTTACCAAACGTCTAACAATACATCACGGAAGTAAGCTATGCTTTGACCTGTCCAGAAGGTTTGCCAAATCCTCTGCGCACTGTTGATGATTCACCCGTGATGTGCTGGCGCCCAGGTTTTTAACAATGTAGGCTGCCCATGCTGAACAACCAGGAAAGGCAAAACCTGTGAGTAGCTTGGCTCCACACCATCATGCTTCTTGAGAAAGGTGAACTGCTGTCCACAGCTGGCTGCAAGACTCCAGCGCCATCGTGGAGTGCACCGCAGCCTTGTTCTGAAGTCGAAAAGCTATTTTCGCATGCATCATCGGTCATACATCCATGTCCAGGACTGCGTAGAATCACTTGTTTCACCTCGCGGGAAATACTGCCATCACTTTAACGGCCTCATTCTACCATTGCTGTGCTTCAAGATAACCCATCCCCTTTCATCTTCTTCAGGCTGTCAGCACCAATCGACACCTGGGCTCCCCGGTCAACCATGAAGCAGGCATCAGCCACGTGGCGGCTTCCAAACACATGCGTTGGCAGGTCCAATAGACCCATTCAGCGCCAAAGCCGGCAGGATACGCTGTAATTTCCGACTCAAGCGCAAACCAATCCCACCCCTAGACGGTGGAAAACTCTCCAGCCACCAATCATCCATCGGGCAACACCACCCTTCGGTTTCCGTCTCCAAGTTCTAACAAACGTTGCATTCAAAGGTGGACTCAACGCTTTGGTGTCATTGGTTATGACATGATCACCACCATGTCAGAGACTCTTGCCAACCTCATCTGCAATCTGATCCAAGACCAACATTTAATCAGCAGAAAGTTCGGGCCCTTCATGAGAACCTCGATTGCCGCAACCAAGATGCCCTCCTTCAGCTCCTTCACTCAGAGCTGGAGTCCGGATCCTTCGGGCTCCGCTACCATTCAAAGAAGCGGTGCACACTCAAACCGCTCCTGCTTCAATTCGATGCAAGAGGGTCTGCAGTACATAGTTTACATATGTTTACATAAGGCGGATGGCCTGCGCAATGCCACTCACAATCAGGTGATCTTACTTGATTGTACTTATACTTCAAAGTCCCAATCAAAGGCTCTGCTACGCTTGTTGCTATCTTCAAATCAAAGTGCTACCCTCAAAACATACGACACGGTCACTGCATCCCAGGTACTGTTGGGACAGCGGCTGGTTCTGCAGCAACTGTGGCATAGGTGATTTCAGCCGTTGCCTCGGTTGCACGACAAGAGTTCCGATTGCCGCTTTGACATAAAGCCATGCGCACACATGGCCACATGTCTTCTGCTCTAAACACATCTGACCTTTCTAGTCTTTAGCGTTGCCTGTCGGATCTTCTCAGGTCTTCACAGTTGGGACAGCTGTCACAACTCTGGCTACCTGCACTGGTGCTTTGGAAACCTCCGCTGGAGTTGCCTCAGGAGTCACACAGGTGTGATTATCTCAGAAATTGTGCATGGCAAGGATCTTTCCAACCCTCGCTGAAGACAAAGTCAGTAGGGCCTCTGAAATTAGACTGAAATAAATCCCAGCCGCTTTGTTTTTCTCACTTCAATTCAACTGTCTAGGACCAAGGCAATCCGCTCAAACCATAGGGAAACAAAGTTGCATCCAACACACCAACACAATTGCCAAAAAATGCCAAAAAGCAGCCTTCGGAACTGCTGCCAGTACTGTCACTTGCGCTGGAGCTGGGCTTGTGTCAGCCTTGGATGGGTCCAAACTTTGATATGAGTGAAACTATCGTTGGAGAGTCTCACCTCGATTTCCTCAGAAACGCGGTCAGTGAAGAATCAAAGAAAGCTTAACTTATAAGTGTTTATAAGAGTGCGGCGTGCGACTACAATGGTGTCAACGCTACAAAAATCAATTTAATGAGGGCTGTCCAACTTTTGGAGACAGCGCTCTTTCACGCGGCACGATGCAAGAAAAAGGCTCCAGTGGAACCTCAAGATCGAATGGATCATGACTCGCGACACTTTGCTACACGTACCAAGACACAACGTAGGTTGACGATGCCCTTGCCACCCCTTTTTTGAGATCACAAGCAAGTTTGAGACCACCAACCTTGGCAGTACCTACCAGCCTTTCAACCGTACAAGTAGAGCACTACAAACCTTATTGTGCCCTGCCCCTCTTTCGAGGTGCTTACCCTCTCTGCACAGCTTGCACTTACTTTATACCCGTCACGGAAGAACGCAGTAGACCCGATTCCAGCTATGTCCAGTACATCCACCGCGCTTCAGCTTCCACAAGATTCCACAAGTGTCTCTGCCACTACCATCTCAATCTTCACCTTCTCTTGGACTCAGGCAGAAGTGTTTTGGCTCCAGCGCATGGCTGCAACTGGGGCAGGCGTTGGGCTTCCCGCTTCCGCATCAACCTGTTCCAAAAGCTCAAGACTTGGCTCTGGTCACCAGCTTAGCAGTCCTTCAGTTCTGGTTGACAAAGACGTTTTTGAAATGTTTCGGTTCACTTGTTCTGAGCAGAACACTGTTGGGACAGCTGTCGATGAAACCGTGGGCACCAATCGCGGTTCCTTCGGAAATGTGGACACAGCAGGTCGCTCGAAGCAAACAATCGAGCGAATTGTGGGCCTGCCAGTCATCGATCTAATGTACACATCCAAGGTGGAGCTTTGGTTTTGAGGGGCTAGGTTTTCCAAAAGAACACGAAAGACAATGGAAGACACACTGTGTCTGAAAGTTTGCAATTGGGCGCCGTGCTGATGCAGTGGCTGCAGTCCCAAGAGGCTGCACAACAGCCTCAACTACCTGATTCCCATGCAGCCAAGAAGCCTTTGAATGCCATCAACCATTAAATGGTTGCGATGTTTTTTAGTTGATTTGTTTTTGGGATCCTTTTTTGAGGGGTCTGGGAGCCGCTTTTCTTAATTCTCCAATGGTTTTGATTGATTCTTTCTGGTTGGTGGTAAATTTGACATCAAACTAAATTTAATTCCTGTTTTCTTTAAATTTTAATTTAGAATTAACTCAGATTTATTTTGAAACTCATTTAGCTTTGAGTTAACAGTTGGTCTAGATTGTTTGAAATAAAGCAAATTTGACTTAAAGTTAATAGTGTGCATCAATTTAGAACGAATTTCAATATTCTACATGTGATTTGAAAACTTATTTAGATGTAATTCAAAATTGATTTGATTTTACAGTAAGTTGAAATTCATTTAAGTTCAAATCAGTATCTATGTGTTCCAAGCCAAAAATACATGTAGCTTGAATTTGAAATTAACTTAAGTATACTCCAAAATTGATTCAAATGAAATGAAGTTGGATTCAATTTAGAAATTGCTTGAAGTTGAGTTAATAAATTGACTTAGGCTTGATATAATATATTAAATTCAATTCAATCTGAAATAAAACTGATTTAGATTTATTGAAAAATAAGTTACATGGATTTAAGTGATTTAAGTGTATGAATTGATCCCAAATGATTCACATCAGCTCTGATTTAATTGAAGATCCGTGAATCTTAAATTTGGTGGATGTAGGTAAAGCTAATTGAAAACCTGTTTGGATATCATTTAGCATTTCATCAAAAAATGAAATAGATATAAACTCAAGTTTGAATTGACTTAGATGTTTAAAACACAAAAGGTCATTCAAAATTAATTTGGACTTACTATTGAATGGTAAGTAAGATTCCAAAAGCCGAAAACTACCAACAGCCAAACTTAAAGAAAACTGATTAATCAAAAATTAAAGGACCTGATAACCCCACAAGTCAACTCCTTCCAAGAAGCACCAAACAGATGTGAAAATGAGATGGTAAAGGCAGGAAAGAGAGAGGACATGGTTGAAGAAAGACTGTGTTCAAGAGCTTGTGTGTGAAAATGCTGTGTGTGACAAAGCTGTGTGTCAAAGAGTTGTGTGTGACAGAGTTGCGCGTGACAAGGTTGTGTGTGAAAGAGTTGTGTGAAAGTGCTGTGTGTGTGACCAGGTTGTGTGTCNTGTGTCAAAGAGTTGTGTGTGACAGAGTTGCGCGTGACAAGGTTGTGTGTGAAAGAGTTGTGTGAAAGTGCTGTGTGTGTGACCAGGTTGTGTGTCAAACAGTTGTGTGTGACAAGGTTGTATGTGTGTGAAAGAGTTCTGTGTGAAAGAGCTGTGTGTGACAAAGCTGTGTGTGTGAAAGAGTTGTGTGTGACAATGTTGTAAGTGAGAAAGTTGTGTGTGACCATGTTGTGTGTGGAGGAGTTGTGTGTGAAAGTGCTGTGTGTGACAAAGTTGTGTGGAAGTTGTATGTGGAAGTGCTGCGTGTGAAAGACTTGTGTGTGTGACAATCGGTGAAAGAGTTNGCTGTGTGTGACAAAGTTGTGTGGAAGTTGTATGTGGAAGTGCTGCGTGTGAAAGACTTGTGTGTGTGACAATCGGTGAAAGAGTTGTGTGTGAAAGTGCTGTGTGTGACCAGGATGTGTGTCAAAGAGTTGTGTGTGACAAGGTTGTATGTGAAAGAGTTGTGTCTGACAAGGTTGTGTGCGTGTGTGTGAAAGAGTTGTGTGTCAAAGAGTTGTGTGTGACAAGGGTCTGTGTGTGAAAGAGTTGTGTGTGACAGAGTTGTGTGTGAAAGAGTTGTGTGTGAAAGTGCTGTGNGAGAAAGTTGTGGGTGAAAGATTTGTGTGTGAAAGGGTTGTGTTTGAAAGTGCTGTGTGTGACAAAGTTGTGTGTACGTTGTATGTGCAGGTGCTGTGTGTGAAACCACTGCCAGCCCAGCGCCGTAAGTGTCATTCCTGCCATAAGGCAGATGCCGCCAAGTGCCACGCCTGCCACACAAAGTGAAGGTCTATGTCGTCAAGTGCCACGCCTGCCACACAAAACGAAGGCAGATGTCACCAAGTGCCGCGCACGCAAAAGAGGCCCGGCGCCACAGGACACCAGCCGCGACCAAGGCCGCCACCAGAGCCAGCCCAGTGGTTGTGCCACGTCTGCCACACAAAACGAAGGCAGATGTCACCAAGTGCCGCGCCTGCCACGCAAAAGAGGCGCGGTGCCACAGGACACCAGCCGCGACCAAAGCCGCCACCAGAGCCAGCCCAGTGCCGTAAGTGCCACGCCTGCCACACAAAACGAAGGCAGATGTCACCAAGCGCCACGCCTGCCACACAAAACGAAGGNCGCCACCAGAGCCAGCCCAGTGCCGTAAGTGCCACGCCTGCCACACAAAACGAAGGCAGATGTCACCAAGCGCCACGCCTGCCACACAAAACGAAGGCAAATGTCACCAAGCGCCACGCCTGCCACGCAAAAGAGGCGCGGCGCCACAGGACACCAGCCGCGACCAAGGCCGCCACCAGAGCCAGCCCAGTGCCGTTTGTGCCACGCCTGCCACNACGCCTGCCACGCAAAAGAGGCGCGGCGCCACAGGACACCAGCCGCGACCAAGGCCGCCACCAGAGCCAGCCCAGTGCCGTTTGTGCCACGCCTGCCACGCAAAACGAAGGCAGATGTCACCAAGCGCCACGCCTGCCACACAAAACGAAAGCAGATGTCACCAAGTGCCACGCCTGCCACGCAAAAGAGGCGCGGCGCCACAGGACACCAGCCGCGACCAAGGCCGCCACTAGAGCCAGCCCAGTGCCGTAAGTGCCACGCCTGCCACGCAAAAGAGGCGCGGCGCCACAGGAGTCGCGACCAAGGCCGCCACCAGAGCCAGCCCAGTGCCGTAAGTGCCACGCCTGCCACACAAAACGAAGGCAGAGAGAGTTGTGTGTGAGAATGTTGTGTGTGACAATGTTCTGTGTCAAAGAGTTGTGTGTGACAATGTTGTGTAAGAGAGTTGCATGTGTGAGAGTTGTATGTGACAGTGTTGTATGTGAAAGAGTTGTATGTGACAATGTTGTATGTGTGAGAGTTGTGTGTGTGTGACAATGTTGTGTGTGTGTGAGAGTCGTATGTGACAATGTTGTGTGTGAGAGAGTTGTGTGTGACAATGTTGTGTAAGAGAGTTGTATGTGTGAGAGTTGTATGTGACAGTGTTGTATGTGAAAGAGTTGTATGTGACAATGTTGTATGTGTGAGAGTTGTGTGTGTGACAATGTTGTGTGTGAGAGAGATGTGTGTGACAATGTTGTATGTGTGAGAGTTGTGTGTGTGACAATGTTGTGTGTGAGAGAGATGTGTGTGACAATGTTGTATGTGTGAGAGTTGTGTGTGTGACAATGTTGTATGTGTGAGAGTTGTGTGTGACAATGTTGTGTGTGAAAGATTTGTGTGTGACAATGTTGTGTGTGAGAGAGTTGTGTGTGACAATGTTGTATGTGTGAGAGGAGGATGCGGGAGGAGGCGGCGGTAGGTGCAAAGCAAAAAACAAGAACCCCACACAATGTTGTGGGGAAATACCGCTCCCCTTTGGGTCGCTCAAAGGATAATGCCAGTAAGCTTGTGCAAACTAAGACCTTGACTGACAGGCTGCTGGCCCTCACATCGCAGCACAGAAAGTATGAAACAAGGCCGTTAAGGTGCTGGCTGGCGATGCCACTGGCCCAGAACTTGCATTTTCAGCCTGATTTGGCTCAGCAACTTGTGATGGAAACGGATAGGACGCCATTTCAATGGATACTTCAAACATGACTGCGGTCTGACTGCATGCGCTCAGCTCAGGAAACTGCTGACCCAGGTGAGGCTGCAGCTGTTGCACTCACCGCTTCTGGCACAGCCTTGCAGGAGCATCGGCTAGATGCAGACGTGAGCAAAGCTTCATGAAGCTTCAATACCCTTCATGTGTCATTGTCCTTTCAAGAAACCTATATATATATAATATCTATAACAAAGAAAAGGCAATAGTGGCGTTTGCACACGGTTCAAATCGGTTCAAAGAAGTGCATATCTGTGAGCCAAAGCGTTGCGTAAGGAGATTGCCAGGTCAGAAGATGCTGCGGAATCACTCGGAGTCGCAACTGCAGGTGCTGTGACCTGAGATCAAACAAGACGAATATAGAAACATTATTTAAAAAAAAAAAAACTGCGAGAACTTAAGCATTCTGATCAATCCCACTGGGTGAGTATTCATGGTTTCCGGCAATTCTTTTTCTGTACTACAGATATCTACTGCTCCGGTTCTTGATGTTCAGCAGACACCGGAGATCACTCAACTCATTTTTTTACAGTGTGAGAGACCATCAGCAAAATTTGGCAAGGTCCCGCCCACGAAGTAGGCCGAGTCAGCTAGCCAACTCCACAGTCAACAAACCCATGCAGTAGTACATCTGTACAAATCAGCAAGGGAAAACCAAGGCGCAAAGAAACCTAACCCCAGCATTTCGACAAATGCAATCCCTCATCTGCCTGTCTGAGCTGAAATTTGTGCGCATATTCAAGTTCTGGACATCTCAAAGGGTGGCAACGGTGACTGATCGGACAACTGTTCAAAAAGTACATACTGCAACAATAAAGACAAGAAATATGATGATAGTAGTAAGATGTTTTCAATGGTTTTAAAAGTTTTAAAGAAATAGCAAGAAAAGTAAGAATATATTACAGAATATTAATTTAAAAAAATACTAGTCATGGTAGATTGCCCACCTAGAAAACGAGTTACAAATACCTACAGTAGTACCACTGATGAGACAACAACAATCTCACAAAGTGGAGGCATCAATGCCAGGTCCAAGCTCTGTGCTGGACCAGAATCCATTTCAGCCTTGGCATTCAAACGGTTCAAACGTGCAATGGTTTGCACTTCGCTATGTGAAAAGGAAATACTACCATCGTAAATTCAAGTTTTGACACACTACTGGCAAGCATGAGTCTGTCCAGCTTATATTCATTGATCCTCTTGAACACATCATGAACAATAGCTGCGATTCAGGCGGGCTTTCGTTCCATTGGCGTGACAGGTTCTTCTGCTGCCTTGGTCGTTGGCCATCCAAATTCCAAATGATCTGGGCTGGACCATGGCCATCCCATTTGTAGCTACCCAGGAGGATCGGGGATCAAAAACAAAGTCAACCTCCAGTGCTACTTTTGTGAGAAGGGGTGGACGAAGAAAGGTAGAGGGGTGTAGACGGGGTGTCATCAGTAATGGCAGAAAGTAACGGACGAGCTCGACGTAAAATGGAGGTGAAAAATGGAGGTGAATGATCAACAAAAAGTCCTGATAATCAACAAGTCTGTGAGCATCATCTTGTCATCAAAACCGGAAAGAAGGTAGGAAACATGTACGGTTCGATTGCTTGTAAGGTAGGGTTCTTCGAGATCGAATAAGCAGCATGATGTTCCTAAACGGCTTCACAATGCTTTGGAAAAAATATGTCATTTGAGGGCGGTCAGTACACGTATCAAATTTTGAAAGCAATTGTGACTCTGATCAAACGCAGAGAGGAATCGTGGCCAAATTTGTTGGAGCCCATCAAGCCGCTACCCCTCGCAAATCCTGGCCGTTGATATCTTGATGTTAGTTTAGGTGCATGTCTGTTCCAAGAAACATTTAGAGATTGAGTATCCTCAAAAACGGAAAAAGGGGATGAACAATAGGACTTCTGGGGCAGTGTGTGGACAAAATAATCCAAACTCAGCAAAAAGGTGTCACTGTGAGCCGCTGCCATGAAACAAGCCTGCCTCAGGCACTCTGGGCACTCTCTACACGTGTCCCCAATTGAATTGCATGGGAGGGGGCCCAAAGCCAAAGTTAAGATTTCCTTCTTAATCCAAGAAAAAGCCTACTTGCCAAAATGGACCGCCCTAGTGCCAAAGCATATTAACTAAGGTAGCTGACCCTACCTTTTCGTGATAAGCATCCAAATCGCGCAAACTGAGGACACCAAACATAAACCAAAGCTCATCATGCTTACGTCCAACAACTCAAGATAAACGTGCCCCTCGTCTGTGTGTTTCTTGATTGCATGCCATGCGCTCATGGCAGCATGCTAATGGCTCAAAATGCTTGAGCTGCTCGATCTTGGAAGCATCCTGGTCTTCGGGCGGATTTTTCTCTGGATTCAAGAAAGTCAGTGATTTGCGTTTTCAGCTGAAATGCAAGAAGGTGAAGGCAAAGTGTGCACCCCAAGATGTGAAGAAGTACAAGGAACACAAGGACGAATTCTTTGGCTGGATGAGAATAGCTGATGAACATCCGATCCTACAGTTTGAGGTCGACAAGTGTTCGCAGCGAATTGGGGAAGCTCATGCTGATGATGCACAGGCCGCTCAACTCACCGACTGTCACGAAACGCCACGCCTGCTCGGCGGGTCTGAATCAGAATGTGTTTCCACAGAGGTGACGCCCAAACACCAACACTATGACTTGCAATTGTTTTTCAGAGGGTATTGCCCCCGTGAGGCTTCATCAACACCATTGTGTGCAGAGAGCCAGGATTCTTTTGCCTTTGGTCCCCTGTGTTGATTGCATGGGATGTTTTCCATTTAACTCTGGTCATCCCACCGTATCCACTCAAGAGTGGGCAGGTACTAGCTGAAGCTGAGCTACACGCGAAAAGGACTTCGCTTGCCTTTCTTACAACTTTAGCTGCTAGGAACTTTGCTTGTCCCGATTTGTATTTGAGCGGCTACCAATTCACAGTATTGATTGTGTGCAATACAATGTTGTGATATCATGTAGTCATGTAGCGTAAGCAGTGCGCGCCAGTTATGGAGCGTGATGTGATGTCACAGAACCGAGGGCCATAAAGAATGACAGAGCAATGCAATGCAACGTAATGCAATGTAATGCAATGCAATGCAGTGCAATGTAGTGCATTGAACGCAATGTAATGTAACGTCTGCACATATACCGTATACCATCTAAAATCAAGCATGTATGTATATAAGTCTATATAGGTGTGTTTGTCTACGATGTCCGGATGTCTCTGTGCGCATGTGTGTCTGTGTGTGTGTGTGTCTTGTGTTTGTGTCTGTGTGTGTCTTGTGTTTGTGTACGTGTACATATGTGAGCATTCCTTCGCATTCAAAGGTGCATGCACATTTGCCTGGGTATGTGTGAATCTCTGTGTCCCCGTGTCCGTGTCTGCCTTTATGCCTGCATCTGTATGCTTGTGTGTGTGTAGGTTAGCTGTGAATACATGCGCGTTTGTGAATCTGTTAAAACATCTAAACAGAGATGCAGATTCTGATCCAAATGTGCTGAAGATGTTGTTATGATTCATTGTGCACATCAAACCGGTTCGCTCTCCTCTTTCTGCTGCAGTCTTGCTGCAACAATTGCACGACTTGGAATCATTTGGAGAGACCATGTGTCACCGACAGTCTGGACTTCACTTTGACAAACACGCCAAACTCCCCGCAGCGACCGCAGAGAAAAATGTTGCAAAGGATTGCCCGTTGGCTTTCCTGCACTTCAGCCCCGGTTGAGAATGGTTGAGAAATAGCCAAAGAGGAGCTGATAATCGAAGAAAGTGTCTATATTCATCTATATTCTATATTATAACAAGGTCCAGAGGAACAGAGGACGGTGGTTCAAATACAGAAAACAGGAGGAAACAGGAACATCCGTGCCTTTGCGAGACGAGCAAAAACGAGTCATCACAGAGTTCGGCAACTGTGTTCTGACGCAAATATACAAAACAAGGCATTTTACCATATTCACAAGTGAAGAAAAATGGCATTGACATCGAATATCGAATGTCTGTGAGACCCTACATGTGGTATTTCCTCACTGCCTGCTGGTAGATCATTGATACATACTTGGTCCCGAAACCCAAAACTGTCAATGTTTCTGCCACATCTCGATTTGCTGAGTGGCCACTATTTTGGTTGCCCCAAACGGTGACCTTTGTCCAGTCACTGTTTGAGTGAATCAGAAATTTTGTCGCCCAATGCTTCTTCCCAAGCTCTCCGCCCACTATGCAAGCTCAAGGGTACGGTCCAGCTTCAAGTGTTTGGACATGTTTGATCCCATCCCATACGTTGTGGAGCAAAACACCACATGTGTGCAGTGTCACCAAAACGAGGGAATGTATTTATAGGTTGAGGAATGTCCAAGAGTAGTGAAGCACGCGGATGCAGCGCAGCGGTCCATGATGAAGACGCACTTGAAGTCAGGATGTTCATCAGAGGCGTCGTTACTGCCAACGTTGAATCAATCTCGAATTTTCCTTGAAGCGTGACCCTTACACTTTCTGTAATAAGAGAGCATTGCAAAGCACTGTTCTGATCTTAGTCTTCAGAACCTTCAGTTTTGGGAGTGAGCACATTGCAACAAAGACAACCAAACGGCGCAGTTGAATCTCCGAAGATCCAGAGACTCAGATGATTAAACCACCAGCAAATGGTATAGAAGGACACCAAGCAGCTAAAGCAAAAGCCAAACAATCTTGGCCAATTGGGGCAACTGACAATGAAGTGGATTTGTGGTCTTTGCCAGTTCTGAGTTGTCTGCTCTTGGCATAGCTGGAGTCAAGGCCGGCTGAGCTGGTTCCGCCACTACCTTTGCCAGCTTGTGCCAACAGTTTCCATGAGAGAGAGATATTCAAACCACCTCAAAACTACAAGCCCAAGAAAATCAACAAAAAACTGATCTTTGCTCTCGAACAAATGCTCGATACATTGGTCAATGAGAAATTGCTGGGTCTGTGTTGCATGTCGCAACATGAAATGTGCAACGTTTTTCACAAAATTGTTTAGGTGTTTGAATCGCAGATCCAACACCAAACCAGGCCCCAAACCACAGGTACAGGAGCTGCAGGTGACATCCCAGCTGGGGCCTGGCAACAAAGTCCCATAGATTCCCAAGGTGGAAATTTAAGACCAAAATGTAGCACCTACTTTGTTTGTGCGCACTGAGACACAGACAGCACTTTGCTGGATACAAAGTGTAGCATTTTTTTCGAGGTATTATGTGCCTTTGTTCAGAACAAGATATTTTCACTCAAGCATGACTTCAGTCGCCTTCACTTTCAAGAAATGACGAGTAGAAGGTTGACTTGCAGTGTAATTTTGAGACTGTGGTTACCTAGTAAATAAAAGCCGATCGTGAGTATACACACACACCACACATCACATGTTGAAAAGTATTTACGAATACAAACCACCCTCCACGCAAAAGACTATGACTGTTAATTCATATATATATATATGAATATATGTATACAAAAAAATGCATGGATACATGCATACATCCATACATGCATGCATGCACACATGCATACATGCATACATGCATACATGCACACATGCATACATGCATACATGCATACATGCATACATGCATACATGCATACATATCTATACAATTACATACATTCATACACGTGTGTATATATATATATATACATGCATTTACACAAATAACAAATGGATTACACGCTTTCATACGTTTTCTTGTCTCCGCATATTTTCAAAACATAAGAAAATCATCAATCAAAAATGACAGTGTTCTAGGGAAATTGTGGTAGTTGAAATTGCGGATTCCCAGTGCAGTTTTCAAAACGATCAACAAAACATTATTGCAATACACGTGCGGCAACACAACTGCATTCCGTTCCCACATGTCCAAAACGACTGGAAAAGCGGTGAAAAGAGGGATCGCAGTATATCACCGCCCAATAAGGAAAACACAAAGTTTTTGTACAATGTGCAATGGGGCAATCTACAACGTACAATGTACAGTGTACCATGTACAATGTACAATGGATACATAGTGCGCATTGTGATGTCGAACAAAACATCTGATTTATTTGCAAATCAATCTGCTGTACGGTACATCCGAACAAAATTTCCAACTGGCTCATGAACCCACAGAAGGCCTGTGTTGATGTGGTTGAGTCAACTGCCTGCAACGATCCACAGTTGCAAGTGCATGTTTTTGCGATGGTAAACCAGCCCATCAGGCCTTGCTGTCCATGCCGTGTGGCAGGAGGCCCAGCCCTGTCCTCACTGAAGTGGGTACAATGACTTGAACTATCATTTTGTTCATACCCCTGCGGAAAAAAAACAAGTTCCTGGGAAGTGGAACCGTGTGATTTTTCCCCGTTTTCCGGAATTATTGCGGCAAGCACAAACACTGGGAAGGAGCAATGGATGGCGGCCATCGTACCACCCGCTCAACAACCACCTATCCCGTCAAAAAGTGAGACTGCGCGAGTCAATCCGCACGAACGAAAAATGGATGGCGGGTGAAAATCTGCCATCAAACCATTACATCGCTTCTGGATTTTCATTGAATTTCTGATGGCATGTCCAAGAGCGCATTTGGTGATAAAATTTCCATGTGGAATTCGCAAAATGCAGCAATCAATAATTGTCTGCCCCTTCAACCTCAACAATAACTGAGAAACGCACAAGCACTCATTGCTGCGACTGTTTTCCTGACGCAAAAATGGAATGATTCCCTTTTTTCTGTGCTGCTACACCAAGTCCCAAACCATGCAAACATGAACAAAATGTGATGCGATCCATCACTTTAAATGTTCTGCGCAAACGTGTTCGCAACAGTTCCCAGAATCAACAACCACCTTGCCTCCGTGCCGGCCAAAGCCGGCCCTGGGTACCGAAAACCCTTCCAAATTGAGCCAAGTAAAACCGAACAAATCGAATGTAGCGACGGTTGCGTGTGGCGAAATAAAAAAGGGACTGAACCATGAGATCCGGTCTACATCAAATTAAATTGTTGCTGGGGCTTCAAACATGCCTAGGAAAAAAAGAACCAACCCTCCAATTTTTTCCCCACCTGCCAGGTGAGGGTTGTTAGATCTTATCAAAGGTGCCCGCCAGGCCCGCTCCCGCCTCCTTCCGCCTCCTCCTCGCCAGCTCCAGATCGCAGTGGGCACTGCCGGACTTCAGCCGCGAGCTAAAGATCGCAGTGGGCACTGCCGGACTTCTCATCTGCCATCTCCAGATTGCAGTGGGCACTGCCGGACTTCATCTGCCAGCTTCAGATTGCAGTGGGCACTGCCGGACCTCAACCGCAAGCCCCAGATCCCAGTGGGCGCTGCCGGACGTCAACCGCGAGCTCCAGATCCCAGTGGGCACTGCCGGACCGCAACCGCGAGCCCCAGATCGCAGTGGGCAGGGCCGGACCCCAACCGCCAGATACAATGTCAGAAGGAATGTCAAAAGATATCTAGATAGAATGCCAGAAAGAATGTCAAAAGATATGCCAGATAGAATGCCAGACTCAATGCCAGATAGAATGTCAGAAAGAATGCCAGAAGATAAGCAAGATAGAATGTCAGTCAAAATGTCAGAAGATATGCCAGATAGAATGCCAGATTAGATGTCAGAAAGAATGTCAGATAGAATGCCAGAAAGAATGTCAAAAGATATGCCAGATAGAATGCCAGGAAAAATGTCAGAAGATATGCCAGATAGAATGCCAGAAAGAATGTCAGATAGAATGTCACAGTATATGTCAGAGACAATGTCAGATAGAATGCCAGGAGGAAGAGGAGGAGAGGACAACTTTGATGAAGTTGTCCTCTCCTCCTCTGGTCTCTAGATTTCATCAGAGTTGTCCTCTCCTCCTCTTCCCTGCCAGAAAATTTTGCCAGAAAGAATGTCAAAATATGTATCACACTAGATGCCAAATAAAATCTCCTGGTGGGGATCACTCGAACAAAGTAATTTTCATGCTTCACCCGTCATCCACCTTCCTTAATAGATGAGCCACGGAACCACCAACACGTCAAGGTCCCAATTTTGTTTGTTGCATTTTTTTGAATTTAAAAAATCAGACTAACCAATTTTGTTTACCAACAACAACACAACAAACAAATTAGGAGTTAACACCGATTGCTGGGCGTTAACTGTTTTTTAAAAAGTTGTTTCATTCGGTGGGTCGGTGTCTTTTACAAGTCCATAGGTGAAAATTACCCCACGCACGTGCTCAGAATTATCATTTCGAGTTGGGTAGTTGGAATGCATCATACGTGCAAAAAACACCTCAGTAATCCTGACAGGCGTGGGGTTAAGGATTTGGATTTAAGTTTCATCCGGGGTGGAATCAAACAGAATGCCGCGAGGTTTCCAGCAAATAAAAGTAGCATGAAGTTCCCAGTATGTCACGTGCAAACACCTGAAAGATTAGCCCCGTGCCATGGCTTTCAAAACCGAACGATGGAAAAATGCAGGTACGTGGAGTTGATCAGACTCCATATCACCACGAGCTGACAGCGTCTTCGTTGGGCAGTGTCTGTCAGTCGTGCACTGCCCCCCTGCAATATCAAACGGAATAATCAAAACGTTTGCGAAACCCGCTCTCAAGTTGAAATGGACAAAAAGCAGCAAATTAGAAATTTACATCTCTTCAGATGCTACACACACTTGAACAGAAACGCCATTTCGAATTGGGTAGCTAGAATGCATCGTACGTGCAAAGACACCTAAGTAAACCTGACAGGATTTGGAGCAGGGAAATGTGTGGATTTTGGATGACGTCACCACACCTGTAGTCGAATAACTAAAATAAAATAATGCCACGGAGTTGTAAATAAATACATCATAGGTCCGACGAGGTGACTGTACCGGTGCAGTTGTCACAGTCATTGCCAAGTAAATCAGATTGCGGAAACCGTGGAGCAACAAAACAAACAAACGACATGCCGGTTCTTGGCTTAGCCGGTAGCCATGGACGAAAAAATTAGAAATGGTAGAGGTACGCAGAGCTGATCAGGCTCTGCATCCCATACAATCAGGTAGTTTCGTTGGACGTGGTCCCTGATTGTATGCCACGTCCCCCTGCAACTAACACGAAGTAGTTCTTCAAAACTAACCCCAGCAACAAATACAAAGGAAGTCATCACAGCTGAAAGGAATCCAGCAACAAAAGCAAAAACAGAGTAGAAGTTTTACATCTCTTCAGATATTACACACACACACACACTTGAATAGAAATGGCTTATCGAATTGGGTAGCTAGAATGCATCCGACGTGCAAAAAACACAAACAATAAAACTGATATGATGAGTAANAGAAATGGCTTATCGAATTGGGTAGCTAGAATGCATCCGACGTGCAAAAAACACAAACAATAAAACTGATATGATGAGTAAATATATATATATATATATGTATATGATCACAGTAGACATTGACAGTATAAAGCAACAGCGATATATTATAAGTCCCCCCCAGCTGCGACTTAAATGCGCCCAGGAGCGGGACTATATANGGTCAGACGTCTCCGACCGCTTCCCATGACATCACTAGCTTCGTTGGCCAGCGTCGTGATGCCATGCGCTGGCCCCCTGCCATATAATAAAATGGAGTACAAGTTTTACCTCTATTCAGAGGTTACACACACACGCCCCGCCGCAGTGAGATGACGGTGACAATGAGATGACGATGAAAATGAAATGGAAATTACTTAACCGGAACCCAGGACGGGGGAACACGAAAGAAGAAAGGAAGGGAGAAAACACACACCAACACACCTAGCCCGGAGCGGGCAGACCCTGAAAAGGCAAGGGCAAAGAAAAACGGCGGACGGACGACNTGCGACTTAAATGCGCCCAGGAGCGGGACTATATATATATATATATAGGCAGGTACACGGTCAGACGTCTCCGACCGCTTCCCATGACATCACTAGCTTCGTTGGCCAGCGTCGTGATGCCATGCGCTNGCAGGTACACGGTCAGACGTCTCCGACCGCTTCCCATGACATCACTAGCTTCGTTGGCCAGCGTCGTGATGCCATGCGCTGGCCCCCTGCCATATAATACAATGGAGTAGAAGTTTTACCTCTATTCAGAGGTTACACACACACACACACACGCCCTCCCGCGGGAGGGCGCAAATTAAGGCCCCGACAATGAAATGAAGGTGAAAATGAAGGAAGCTGAAAGTGAGATGAAACTGACAATGAGATGGAAAGTTACTTAACCGGAACCCAGGAGGGGGAACGCAAGAAAAGAAAGGAAGGAGAAAACACAAACACAACACACCTAGCCCGGAGCGGGCAAACCCTGACAGGGCAAGGGACAAGAAAAGCGAAGGCCGACAGACACGGGCCAAGACCAGAGGAGGGGGGAGGACGGAAGCGCCTGAACCAACCTACCAAGGCGACACCTGAGCCTACCTAGGCACGCGCAGACCCCAACCTACCTGGAGGAACGCGGGAGCACGCATGAGAAAAGGGGACCCATGGGGGACTAGTTGATTTAAAGATGCACTCTAGTACAACCATGCATTGTCGTGATGAGGCTCAAGGGCCCTCTGCTGTCACATCAGTAGTTGAGCAGAAGCTCCGTAAACGGCTTACAGTGTCAGATGAATTGCATGGCCTGAAGCCTGTACCATCATGTTGCATCTGCTGTTGACTCAGTAGTCGCTCGAGCAAAGCTGGAAAGGGAGGTTGTTTGGCAGTTCTCTCGCAGTAAAACGGTGATTGCCAGGCACAGCGGCACGTTGTTTAAGCAAGATGATCGACGTCTGCAACTGCGAAAAGATGGTGAAGCCAGTCACGGCGGCCAGTGGTTTCAACACAGAATGCGATCGACCAGGTGAGACCCGAAAAATGGCCGGCTGTTTCACTTTACTTAAACGAATTACCCTTGCTAAATTTAACGAATTACCATTGCTAAATTGTAAATTCGGCAGTCGTGTTGAAGGTTCCGGCAATCTACCTAGAAAGGTGTTCCGCGAAGGGCTCATGCAACCATGACGGAATCCGACATGAGTAACACACTTGATCAGAATCGTCATGTCGAATTGGGTAGCTAGAGTGCATAGTACGTGCAAAGACACCTCAGTAAACCGGACAGGATTTGGAGCAGGGAAATGAGTGGATTTTCGGATAACGTCACCACACCTGTAGTCGAATAAATCTTCAGATATCACACACACACACACACGCGCCTGCCTTGGTTTTTTGGAAATTGCCTCGGTGTGTCGGCATCTAGTGTCAAGACGCAAAAGACAGCTAGGCCAGGTTTGGTCTGCTCAGTACACGGGCGTACTCCGTATCATCATCAGGAATCAGAGTGTTGGCATTTTGTTGTCGGGCGAGTCGGGTTCCCAAGTTGTTCAAACATTAAATGCGTGGTCCGGAAGAGCTCGGCATGGGGATCACCTGCTCTGGAGATATTGTACCAGAGCCAAGACATCTGGATCCACAGTAGGTGCCGGAGCCGTAGTAGTCCATGATGGGGAAGTTTCGGATTGATCCAAGCCACTAGAACTCTTGGCAAATCAAAGCTGGAACGCAAATTCCTTGGCGATGCGCTGTCCTTCATGCCAGCTGCCACACATATGCCAGAAGAAAATTTCCGGGTTTTCGTCGGAAGTCAATCCAGGTGATGATGTTCCTGACGATTCTTTTGGCCTTTGGAAGCTTTGACCTCAAAGAGCTTACGGGCTCGCAACAAGAGGATGAGAGGCCATGGCTGGACAGCGGAGGACAAGTCTTTGCCCCGTCCCAAAGTTTGAGGAGTTCTCCCATTCAGGAGCTGCTGTGCCCAAGGGACCAAGCGCTCCTGCATACCCGCCTCCGAATACCAGCCAACGGCCAATGCCTCCAGCACCTCCAACACCGCCACCAGTACCAGCGCCTCCATCTCCACCTCCAAAAACGCTTCCACCAGCAACCATTAAAGAAGGCCATGCCCACGAATCCGCCTCCAAACAGCACAGAGCTTCATCAAGCCGACTGCATCAGCGAAGCAGCTGCATCAGAGAAGGCATCTGCGCCGGGACCGAACACTCCTGCACAGCCACAGTGTGGAAGCCGTCAGGGTCGCCCAAGCCAGCCTCTGTGGTGTCATCCACTGCAGCTGCCCCCGCCAGTCCAGTGGCCATTCCAAAGTCTGACGCAAGGGGCCGACAAGCCCGTTACAGGGAAGCTTCACGATTTCTTGAGATGGCTAGCTCAACTGGGGCTGGTCTGCTGCTGGATCTGTCCCAGTTGCCAGTTCTCCATGACGCTGCTGCAAAGGCAGCCGGATCGATTGTCAGTGCATCTCCCAGCGCTTCAGTTCCACAGAAAGTCTTCCATCGAGGTTGGAAGCGTGCATTGCGTGCCATGGATCGGGCACTTTGCCGATGCGGGCAAGCAGGAGACTGTTCAGGATGTTGGCATCAAGGGGAGCACCATCTGCCGCAGCATCCAGAGAGCGTGACCGAGGCCAGTCAGATTCATTGGCTTGTCATTGAACTGGCTTGTTCTCGTTCCAGTGTCTTGTCAGCTGCATGTCAACGCAGGCAATCCTGACAGCAGTATCGCACATTAGGGACAGGCGGGATGACATGGCAGCGGTGGTCGAGCGGCAACAGCGTCACCTCATTGGGAGCGCCGAGATTGACTGCCCGGAACCTTCATCAACACAACCAATGCCGAGGGGAGCACCCCGATGAAGACAAAAACCACCATGCCACCTCAGAGACCTACCATGATGCCCCGACACTAGAAATTGTCCCAGCTTTCTGTGCCAGAGCACGAATGTCCTCAACGAGAGATATTCATAGCGCTCCTGGACTATTAGAATGCGGACCAAGACCAGCTCTGACCATGATTGAGCGTAGCCTGCTGTTCATAGCTAGGACGAGATCTGTACCTGGAGGAGCGTAGGCACTAACTCAAACAAATGTGGTTGGTTGCAGCTCTACGGTGTAGTAATAGGATGCGGAAACAGGCTCGTAAAAAGACCGAGCATACAGTCACCTCCACAAGGTATAACGTCACTCACCATAATCTAGTGCAACAAAGACTCACTCACTCCATGCATGGTTGCAAGGTCCGGGTTGACTTGGCTCAAGAGTTCTAGGTTCCTCAATTTCCACGTAAAACATTATTCAATCACTCCTTCTCCCGGTCATAGAGGGAGACAGTGCGGACACTGACCCCCCCGACCGGTAAAGATGGCAAACAAGAATACTGTGTCAAGCACCGTTCTGAGAAAACGGGGCAAGCATGGCCCTAGAGCCACCGATACTACTCTTGCCATGTACCAGAGATGGGGAGCGCCCATGCAATCTCACACCGTCCTCGGATACCAAGAGCGTCAAGAAGCCCTTGAATTACGTAGACAGCTGTTGAGCCTGATGGAGGACTTACAGGCTTTCCTGGCTTCTTGCGAGGAGACCTGTGACAAATATAATCGAAGCATCTAGGAGAGCTTGGAGATCAACTTGAAAAGCTGACACGCAACTTCGACATGCTCCAAGCTCTACTGCCCCCTATCTTCGTGACGCCAGGAACGTTCGAGGTATTGGCTACATGTACTGGCAGAAATGCCCTGGCAGAGTGAATTGTGCCAGCAGGCCTTCTATCAGCAGCCTAGGCAGTGGTGTTCCACAAGGATAAGTGCCCAATACTCCAGGGGTGAAGTGACAGCTGTGAGAGTAAGCGGGCAATGCATAGCGTCGTTCTCCCCATCGTGGCGATGTCCCACTTGGGGACTGGCAAGAAGGAAAATTGCGTGCGCCACTTTGCAATTCCCGTAGCAATCGGAGTTGGAGAGTGTCTGCAGAGTATAACCCCTTCTCTATTTGGAAGGCAGCTATTAGGCTCAAGAGATAAGTCACATCAGACCCACCGCTCTAAACTTGCTCCCAATTCGACACCTATACTTCTGTCATCCATAATAGCACTCAATCCCTTGGGAAACGAATCTCCCAGCAACGTTACAAACAAGGTAGAGCTGTGTAGCTGCCATGTCAAACACGCCCTCTCCTCTAGGTGGGACAAGTTGGCTTCCTGCGCCACCTGATACTCCGAAGGAAAGATGGAAGCTACTGCAGGCACACCTGAGCAACTTGCAAAACCTACAGATGAGCACAACTGTTATGCTGGACCTCCGAGAAGAAGTGCCATTAGGCTACTATCATGAAGATACAGAGGAACTGGAGAAAGGCAGACTACCAAACTCCTGGAGTTGCAAGTGGAGCTAGCTATGTGCAGAAGTGATGAAGCGGACATGGACAACTATTGTGCCCAGCTACAACAACTTGCCCAGCAAGTATTAGTCACGAGAGCAAGGTCGGTTGTCCACAGAACCCCATTGGCCTCTATGGGCACCCTATCTGAGAGACATGCTCCTGAACCAGGTGGCCCGCCAACAGAAGAGTTGCGTTGCATGTAACACCAAAGTTACTGAACAAGCCAAAATCAACATTTGCTCGGTTTGTAGGAGGACACTGCAAGCCGAAAATAGGCCTCCATTGAGGCATGCAGCGAATCGGTGCACTATGCTAACTCCAACAGGACTAGTCACCCTGTGGCTGCTAGTCCAATCTGACTACTCAGTAGAATGTCCGAGACAGAGCTGCAAGACGGAAGCGAAGGAAGATCAGACAGCAATAATCAATTTTGTGAATTATGTCCATGCAGTGCAGCCACGAGAGATTCATTTCCGTCACGCCTGTCCAGGAGATAGAGGCAATTGGGCTCCGAACGTTAGAACCTCTACTCCGGTGCATGTAGAATTGGATTCCACCACAGTACTCAATAGCCTCGATTAGAGTGGTGCATAAGCTTCTGCCAACGAGCAGAACAGGATGATAGGCAATGCACTGACAAAAGGCGCAGATGAGAAAACGAAAAGAATCGAAGATGTGGTGCAGTCCAAGTGGTTCGATAATTCAATGCTTAACACACCTTCCCACACATAAAGGGATTCAATCACTCACCAACACAAAACACTGTGTGAAACACTGCAGCTGCTGAGGCTCCAAGGTAACTCCAAGGCAATTGGTGCCCAAGCGCGCGACTGATAGTGCGGACACTGACAGTCGTAGTCAGTAAAACAAACGAAAAGGCTGCCATTGAACCGATGGCTTCCGTATCGACATGGGGAAGAACAGTATTTGGGAGTGATTGAACAAGAACTGGCTATCCTGTGCGGTGTTGCTGCGCCCCCAGGATCAAAGCAGCTCTGGGTAGTATATCGCACATCTTGCTGGAAATCATACACTATCCTTTGCGATTGGACATGAAGTACTTGATTGCACAGTGGGTCAAATTGTGGAATAATTTATACAAGAAAGGCTAAGGCGACCGCAATCATGCACCACAACACTTCAAGTAGCCTTCTACCCGTCTAAGATAGAAATCAAATATGAGCTCTTTAGTGCTGACTCTCTTAACCGGGTGGCGAACGAGCATAATTTTAGTCCACAGGCCCTTATTCTGGAGATTCACGAAAGTTGAAAATTTGAAGATTCCGGTGCAGAAGAGATGAGTGCATTGTGGAAGTACAGCGGGAAGAACTGCTCGAGCACTAGAGAGGACCAAGCCGAAAATGCTGCCTCCTGATTGCAAGAAAATCGCAATTTGTATTGGCAGGGACACTTCCAAGTGCCGACGCAGACGCAATTTTCAAAAAAAAGATTATCACACATTCTATTCATTCAATTGACGCGCGGTTGGACTTGGAACTGTCTCTGCCAATACAAACTGCGATTTTCTTGCAATTAGAACGGGATTAGTACATGCACAGGCGCAGGGTTTTCCAACNACGCGCGGTTGGACTTGGAACTGTCTCTGCCAATACAAACTGCGATTTTCTTGCAATTAGAACGGGATTAGTACATGCACAGGCGCAGGGTTTTCCAACCGCGGGTTTCAAACTCGTATTTACAAGGTGATTTCGGCAAAAGCGCGCTCTGATCCGAATAGAACGGGATTAGTACATGCACAGGCGCACGGTTTTCAAGCTCAGGACATGGAGGGCTTCGAATCCTCACTTCGGAGAGGTGCTTTGAACGGAAGTGCGGGCCAACCTCAACAGAATTGATACATGCACCAAAGTCTAAGTTTCCACACCTGGCAAATGCCTTGTCTAGCACTGGGCGGGCACGGCGTGCAGAAGTCGGTGGCAAAGTAATTTTGAAAAAAGAGGCGTACGGGGACAAAGTTTGAGATATTGTTGACGACAACGGTGGTCTCCCCCAACAGCTAAGGATGATCTTCCTGTTTTGATCGCCAATGACAGGGCAGCTACTAAGCCAACTAAGTGGCCTGCATCAGTATCAGCCTCATGGATGAGTTGAGCTGCAAAGCCCTGAGCATGAGGAAGGTATAATGCTTTATTCCTAGTAGCTAACAGACATGTCATTCGATAGAGGCTGCGCAGGATTTCTTCAACATGCGGAATGGTGAAAGTATCGCTCGGGAGATCACGGGGGATTCCCATNCAGGATTTCTTCAACATGCGGAATGGTGAAAGTATCGCTCGGGAGATCACGGGGGATTCCCATTATGATCGGCCTTTGGCTGACAGGGACCTGCCCTAGTTGCAGCAGGTGGCTTGGATATCACGTATGTCCAATCATCATAACTGATTTGACCACTATTGGATGTCCTTGCCCTGGTGCGATTAGCATTTCCGGGTCAGCAGCTGCTGTCTGGTCATCCATGGACGTGTCCAAACTGGTGGTCAGCTCATGGAACTTAGGGACTAATACCAGTTTCCATTTGTCCGCCTGGCAGGCCCTGAGTGAATTCCAAACAGGGTTTTCAATGGCTCTCGGTTTGCGATTAATCTGCTCCACAATGATGAAAAAGCCTTTGTAGGTCACCCTGGACGGATCTGACAACAGGGTAAACTTCATAATAACTACGTCACCCGCATTGGCGCCTCTTTGCAGAGTTTGGGGCTCCATGTTATAATCGCTGACGAAAGCAGCTGGGTATAGAGTCGGATCATGGAACTTGCAGTCTAGCTCGTGCATTTCATGGATTCCTCTTGCTGTAGGAGTTAACGATGCTCTCAGCTCGCACATTTTGGCAGCAATGACTTGCTTGCCAATTTTGTCTTCTTTGCTATGGTTATCCTTATTGCTTCGAGTGACTTGTGGCAATAACAGATGGAGGATGACGATCAACTTCCGTATTGGGAGTTGGGATAATAGCTTTCTGGCAATGTCATTGAGCCACTCCAAGCTTTTTCTAGAGCCAAGTTTTATCTCGAAGCTCTGCAGGACAATCTTTCTGAGGTCATCCAAGGATCCAATGCTGATCGAGGGTGCTGCAAAGGTCTTTTGCGCTCTTGCAAGTTATTCCTGGTCATCCTTATGAAAGTCCTTGTCTAGAGTGGCAAAGTCTAGTGTGTTGGTGAGTCGCAGCCAGTGACGTACTGAGGAGGCCCCCAATTGACGGCGCCAATTTCTTGCCAAATTTGCGGACCTCTTTACGAGGCTGCTGGCGTAGAAGCCATAGGCAAGGAAACGTCTCAAAGCAATGGATGTGCTCCACCGCGTAAAACTTTGAAACACAAAGTTAGATCGCGAAAACCGCTTTCAAACCTCTTGCGCTCAAAGTAAACCCAAAACAAAACGAACTCAAACGTGCAAGTCTCGCGTTTCTGCAGTCTCAAAACCNTGTGGGTGCCTCCAAGTTCACAGGCTTTGGAAATACTGCTTGAGCTTTCGGTTGTGGATTCAGGACGTCAGCCATACCGATGTTGGACTGCTGAATGTCAAACTTAAGGTTGAGACCTCCTTTGAC
>BGPT01000187.1:1501-35156 GCA_003297045.1 Symbiodinium sp. clade C Y103 | reverse complement strand
TTTGTGATCCATCTTGGATCCTTATCTCTGTTGCTTTGCAAGAAAGATTGTCGCTTTGTGACCTGCTGCTTTTGCAGGTGTTATATTTGACTTCACCCCTCAATTTTGGGTGGGCTGAACGCAGTGAAGAAGGGAGGGAAACAAAATTGCTTATGCTTGGAGATTGGTCTCCCACCCTCCCACCGCTTGAGTTGAAATATGTCACATACATCATATACTTCACATGTTCATGTGTGAGATGTGGTCGACAGCATTCGACATCAAACTTTTGATATACACATCGCAACGCATAACCTGTATATATAGATGTATGTGCACCTTACATTAGTGAGCATATGTTTGCCACAAGAAAGCTCGACCTTGAACCTTGGCATCAACCTTTTCCTAAGGTCACAGGCTCACTGTTTTAAAATTTGGTTTGGTTTAAGCTCAAACATTGTTTGGTCAAACCACGCCGTGCGTACAAAAGCATGCAACACGCGCAACGCGGGAAAGCGAAAGCTTAACGCTTAAACCCACGGAACCTTAGAACTTAGAACCCAAAGTGCACTATAGCATGCACAAGTACCACAGGGACAGCAAGAGGACCGGGTGCTTAACCCTAATTTCGAAACAGCCTATAAACAGCCATTGGTAAACCAACAGCACCCTTATAGCCTGCACGAAACCTCATGCTGTCCAAAGTACTGTTCCCACACAACGCCGCTTCGCGAAGGGTAGGGAATAAACCATATATTCCGTATATATAGCTCAATCCGACAAAACTGAACATGACACCTCAGAATGAAACTCACCGCAAAGAACATCACTTCTTTTTCTCGCCGGCTCACATGGGGAAATGTCAAATGTTCGAATCTTTTGTGATCCATCTTGGATCCTTATCTCTGTTGCTTTGCAAGAAAGATTGTCGCTTTGTGACCTGCTGCTTTTGCAGGTGTTATATTTGACTTCACCCCATTTGAGATTGGGCACACTGGATTGAGTTTGCGGTACGGCTCAAGAAAACTGATCTCATCCCATTTCCCCCTGCTTGGGGGATCAGCCACGTTACTTGGAGATGGGACTCTCGCCATCCAAATAAGTCCATTGATGTCACCGTCAATCATCTCGAGTTCAACAAGCAAGCGTCTCCACAGCCGCAGTGATGAAGAACCTTTGATAAACACATCTATAGCAGTCCAGTTGTCGCAGAAACAAATCACCCGTCTCCCAGCAAGTTTGTCCCTCCAAAGGTGCAGCGCAACCAGAATAGCATATAATTCTGTCAGGCCAACAGGGTGTGTCAGTTCTGACAGCCATTCATTCAAAAGATCTGGATCAACTTGCGTCCCAAAAGCTTCTGTAGATTCATCACAAAATAAAACACCTCCAATTGTTGCTTCAACATGTCCAGTGTCATTGGTTTCCACCGCACCGTCAGTAAAAACCAGTATTGGGCTGTCAGGTATGTCAGTCGAGATCTTCTTAGGTTCTCCTGCGTTCAAACGGTGCAAAAGGATTTCAAAGGCTTGACGCGACACTTCGTCCAGTACCAGGGTGTTTTGAGGGGTTGCAGATCGCTCCCACTCACGGATATCAGCTAAAGCCAGCTTACCCTTCCTTCCAGAAATTCTCAACTCTGCATATTGAACACGACCCAGCACTGTCGGTAGAGTATCGCTTTTCAAAGAACCAGCAGTCAGCAAGTTTCTGATCTCAGCGTCAAGCTCTTGTTTCCTACCAGCTTTGTTGTCGATCGCCACAAACTTGTTGTTTGAAGTGTCCACCACAACTCCCAGCATTTCGGTCTGGGTAGAAAAAGGGGCCAGTTTGTCCTGTGCAAACCTGAAACCCAGCAATCTGAAAAGGCCCTCCACGCAGGACTTGGTCGAGGCCACCTGACATTGATGTGAAATACATGGATAATCATCGAAATAATTGGCCCACCACAAATGTAGTTCCAAACCCAGTCTCCAAATCAGTCTGGCCATGCGGTTGAAATGCAAGACACTTGCAGTGCTCCCGAATGGGAGAGTTCTCATCAGGAAGCAGGCTGGGGCATCAGCACATGGGTCACGCAATACAACCACTGTGCAATCGTACTCCTCCGGATGTAACGCCAGCTGCTTGTAGGCGCTTTCCAAATCGAAAGCCGTAGTCAAAAACATCGTCTCAAGACAGCGCCATGAGTCATGCACTGCAGCTCTCATCCTTGTACCATCGCTCAAACAAAAGTCCATCTCGCCACCATGCAAGCAAAACCTCGTAATTACCTGCAGACACCAAACCGTGTGATCAAGGGCGTGGAGATCTATCTTCTCCCCACAGCTGAAAGACTGATTCAAAAAATTCTCTTTCATGTCATCAATTGGTCGTACCTTTCCACGCTGGTACACTGAGAACCGGCGAACCGGCAGCCATCTTTGGAACAGCTCGTCAACCTGTTTCACCGAGAAGGGTCCCTCCAACCAACCTTTCTCCTGTGCCTCTTTGAGAGTTATCTTATATAGTTCATCCGCATGCTCATCCTGACACAAGGGTGATTGGACCTTTCCCAGTAGCATAGGTTTGAGAAATTTGGCATCTTGCATGAGTTGATCTTTTCCAAAAGAGGCTGGTCTCACTTCAGTCTTGAACACACCTGATGGTTTTGCATATCCTGTCAGTTTGAAGCCCTCTCTCAATTCTTGATGTATGTCGATGTCTGGCCATTGAATTGAGGCCGCAAGTTTCTCCAAAAGTAAAAGCTTCTTGCCCGCCAAGACTTGAGCGACCTTCGGATGTAATTGTTCATGCAATCTGGATTCCGCAGCTCTCAATTCCATTTCCCAGGAGTGCCAAAGCTTCAAAGTCTGCATTCGTTGTCTCGTCATTTCTACTGGTCCCATCTGTAAACATTTGAAAATACTAACGATCAAAGCATCAGGTAAATTACGCAGCTCATCAAAAGGATGCCACAACTGCTTGGCCACGCTCAGAAAACTTTGCATTCCACGAAAAATTCCAAAAACATATAGTTTCGCCTCGCCCCTTTTTGCTTCAGTCCTCAAAAGTTTGGCACCGGCAGGCAAACCCTGCCAGGCCTCTAGGAGCAGCTTCTTATCATTCAACTTTGGGATTGAGGTTGATACCAAAGTACGAACAGCAGCAAATTCGGAAACAATCTGAGGCACCGTACGACCCTTGGTCTGTTGTTGTGGGTGCAACTTGGCAGCAAAGTCCCCAGAAATGCGTTGTGCAGAAATTGTGCCATAAACCATCCGTTCCAAGATGTTTGCGTACTGTTCGCATAAGGCTCTAGGGTACTCGGCTTCCTTGGCCGTGTTGAACTCCCCCAATTCAAAGTCATATCCCCAGTCTTTGTGTGGATGCGATCCATCGCAATACTTTTCCAGAGATGTAAAATCTTCCTCACTACAGAGAAAGGCGGTGTTTTTCTTTCTTTCGCCCCCATAAGCACATGAATGGAGGCAGACAAAATGTCCATGGGCCAGTGCAAAACTCATCTCTGGTAACTCCCAAAGCCAGGAATTTTTGGGGTTCTCCACAGACCAGGCCACTCCACGTCCATGGAGGAATTGGATGAATTGATCCGCCCAAGCATAGAGAGCGTTAGCAGCATCGACTTTGGCACGTTGAACTGGTGTCAAATGCTGAAAACCGTGTAAATTGTCACTATCGCGCAATGGAGGCGGGCCAGGGGATCCATTTGGCATGGGGATCCCCCTGGCCTTAGAACAAGTTCCGCAAGGTAATGCAATGTGTACCCCCACCACGTTGTAATCAGTGACAATCCTTTTCAGCAATTCGTCAGCATGTTTGGACGTCAAATCCATCACTATCAAGCGGCATTTTGGGACATGGCGATTTCTTGGACAGTCAATGGGGATAACCTGAAACCCACGCTGTTGTACCACTGAGCTCAGAATGCCACACCCTGCACACGCCTCGATAAAAATAGGACTCTCCTTTGATGAAAAAGAATTCTCTGTACAACGTTCATGCAAAACTTCCGGAGCATCAACTGTCTTAGACACTTCAGCGCGGCTTTGCGCTGCACTCGGACTTGCTTGACCAAGTTCCCCCGCCTGCGGTTTTGCCCATTGCTTCTGGACAGAACCACAGGCAGAGCTAATAGCTTGCAACTTTGTTGAACTGCTTTGCTCAAGCTCAGGGCCTCGCTTCAGCCCCGTCCCAACTGCAGCACTGTCATCGCCTTGATGCTCACTGCCCGACTCCACCAAAAGTCAGTTGCCCTTTTTGTTGGGGCACTCCACGGCTGGGTGCTGCTTCATGCACCCCCGCACACAACACAAATGCAAGCCACGCTCACACTTCTGTCCATTGACCGGTAAATTGCATGATTTTAAATTGTACCCAAAGCACAACCTGTTGCCCTTAGGAGTAGCCCCCACTGCGCCCAACTTCAAAAGATCTGTCGGGATTCGTTGAAAAGGTGACGTGGCTGCTTTGCCCTGTCCCTTACCTTTGCCCGTCTTGGCCTTCTTAGCTGGAGGATCTGAGGTTCCAGCCGGCGACTCCTTTTGCGCCGGGGCTCCACTGGATGCTGCTTGGGTCATCCTAGGTTGTAGCAAATGCCTGAACTCAGCACTGTCAAACACCTTGTCAAAGGCTGCATCGCATGGACGTCCTGTTGAAGAAGCTTTGATTCCAGACCTAGTAGCCTCGCCCAAAAGGACGAAAAACTTTTTGTCTGCTGCCTCCAACTGCTTCATTGAAATGCGCTGGTACCCAACTGGTGGTTCTTGCATGCGAACATCTAACAGCAACTCAACAAGGCGATCATGCTCAGAAAACTCCAAAATGTTCGCCTGATCCATTGCCAAGCCCCTCCTAACCAATGCGTATCGAACTTGAATCTCTGACATGCCTTGCATTGGCTCGATCTTTGAGGTCCGAGCAAGCTTCAAGACTCCGTCACTGCCAAATGACAAATCGGTGTCCTTTTTCACATTGTTTGCAAGCTCATACTCCCTTGAAATGCAAACACTCCATTCAATGTAACTCAACCTGTCAGATTCGTATGCAGCGCAGCACCGGTCTACTAAGGCATCAGCAGGTTCATACTGACCTCTGATAGAGATGCCAGTCAACTTCCTCTGCTGAACTCTCAGGCGTTCAGCTCTTTCTGCTGGTGCCAGCTTGCAAGACACACTTTCGTCTGTTTGTTTGACCTGCGTTTCTATGTCTGCCGCTACATTGGCATAACTCTCGACCACCTTCCACGTCTCATTTTGGTGACCAATTGTTGTCTACGTTGGCTCTTAGCCTTTGTCGACATTCTTGTGGAGAAACCAAGCTGGTGGAGGCATTCACAGATGCCGACTGGGCTAGAGACAAATTTACAAAGCTTCGAAGACGTCATTCAGTTTCCTCTGCAATGGCCTTTGTGAACAACCGCTTGGTTACTTCTTGGTCAAGAACCCAGAAGAGCATTGCTTTGAGCAGTTGTTAAAGTGAATGCTTGTCAGCGGTGAGGGGAGGAGCTGAGGCACTGTAAGAGTCACGTCTTTGGGGTTTTCTGACCAAACGTGACGTGGAGGCCAAAATCGTCACGGATTCTTCCAGCTGCAGAGCCTTTTCTCGGAGGCAAGGTGTGGGTCGGATGAAGCATGTGGATGCCAAGTACTGCTATCTACAGCAGAAAATCAAAGCTGGTGATTTGAGCATGGATGGAGTTGCCACGGTGCTGAACATCTCAGATTTAGGACCGAAAAACTTGCAAAAGCCCGCCGAGCTTTTTTGATGCACTGACCTTGACACCAGGCGCTATGTGACTGTAGGTGAAGAGGAATTCAATTCCTACATGCAAAAGAAGTACATGGGCGAAAACATGAAGACTGTGCGTTGTGTGGTTCTCAATACTCCGGCGTCTGGCACAGATGAGCTCCCAAATCAGACGTCAAGACCTTTGATCAAGGCATTGACCATTTTGTCTCTTGAACCTGTGGTTGGTGGATCACGCGTGGACGAGGTTGACACCATACCTTGATGGTCAAGAATTACAGCTATGTGGAGTTCTTCATGGATTTCCCTGGCTTCATTTTTTTGTATGCCCTGATGTTCGTTTTGCTTGGTTTGGTTTTGGGATATTTCCTGAGGAAAGAAGTCTACAAGTTCCACTCGATCAAGTGGGCTGGTGAACAGATTGGGTACCAACAGAGAGACATCGCCTATGTGGATGACTGGGATCCAGAACGGCATGAGCTTAGGGAATTTCGAGTTCTCAAGAGCGTGGACGCTGCTGAAAGCGGAGAGGAGTACTTCCGTGAAGTGGAAGGTGGACTAGCTCGTTTTGTGAAGCTGGATCGTCGTCGCAGAGAGCATCATGGATTCTCTGAGATTGATCCAATCAATGCCCCCGACCTCTCTGACGGTGAGAGCGCAGAGGAAGAGGCTGTGGAGGTAGACGAGGATGGAAGTGGTGACGTTCCTCCAATTGCCGCAGTTTCAGCTGCAATGGCGCATGCAGACGTTCATGGAAATGGAAAAGGTGCTGGTGGTGGCAGTGCTGGAAGCAATCCACCAAGTGGACATGCTGAAGGCGCCCATTCAAATAGCGCAACGCGTGAGTACCTGAACAGCCTTCCTGGTTCTCGAGCAATGCGAATCCAAGAGGTGGGTTTGTTTCCGACACAGTTTTCCAGGAGCCTTGGACAGCCAGATATGTTGTGGGATTATCCAGCGTTCTGGATTCAGAACGAAAGGCACGGTTTGACTGTTTTCTGTGACATCGTCACCCGGGGTATGTATTTGAACAAGTGGGGATCATATGTTGAACAGTGGTTTATCCACCAGGATCTCCAAGAGAATCAACCAGGACCAATGCAGTGAGGATTAGCAAATTCAAACCTCATGCCAGCATGACCTTAGACATATGCCATGCCGGATCTGCAAGGATGACACGCACATATCGAGAAGTGCCATGTCCATTCAGTTCATGCAGTTGCACAACACATGCATCTGTTGGGTGGCTCGAGTGCCTTTAGAAAAAGGAATGCAATTGCAGGGCTCTGCCATCTGGCACTTTACATTGCTGCATGATGCTGCATGACATCCCAAATGAAAATCAAACATTTCTGGAGTGACAGGAAGTGACATTGCTGGGCCGGCCATTTAGGCTCAACTTTTCCCAACGGTGGCGCGAATGAATGTTCCACACCCAACCGCCGGGGGTAAGGAAGGAATTGCTGCGGAAGCGAAACAGAAATGCGACTCCATCTGAAATGCGGGGCGGCAACCAGAAAATTGAATGGTGGAAAACATTACGACCGCTGTGGCCCGATCTCCAGTAAAGCACAACGCAGTTGTCAAACGTGCATCATTTTCATGTGTTCTGGCGATTTCTGATTTCATTCGCTGCCAGGGTCCTACCTGAACCGGGGGAAAAAATGCAACGGAACCAAGTGTTCCTAAGCTGTTGTGTATATTGAGTGCGTCGAATTCTGTGTATACATGTTTGCCATGTATAGTAGACATGTCTCTACTGTTCGGCATGCCTTCCTGGGAGTGCAAAATGCGGTTCCGGGATTTTTTTCCAAGCGAAACGATACCGACCAAAACTGGAATACAAAGTAGCAACCCGGGAACCAAAATCCATTTCCTTTTTGCAAATCAAAACTTGTACGGAGAGGATCGGAGAGGGCAAAAAACACATGTGAAGGCAAGTGCCAATCCAACGAAACAAAAACTAGATCCGCAAGGCAAGTTCCAAAAAGGCGGACGTGCGGGAAGGGTATTTGTTGCAATTTTTGGTGTTTCCGTGGAATCACTGCCGTCATTGCCCCTTGAAATGAAACGGTCCCTGTCTGTGTTGTGGTGGTGCCAGGTCAGCAGGGCAGGATAGCGAAACCGCAAACAAGGTGATGACGTAGCAATTTTTTGCATTGATGGCATGTTTATCCAGAATAAAGGTCATGCTTTGGCGTTGCCAAGAATATCAAAATTCATTGGAGGAAAGGTGGGCAAATGGCAGTGCTGCAAAAAAATGCACGACATGATGTGCACATCGGGTTGCAACATCATGTGTATGGTTTTTCAAATGCAGCGTTTTTTTTTTGCAATTCTTGCGTATCCCGTGGGGATTGATCAAACGTTTTGTAGTAAAATCTTTGCATGACAAGTGCAAACGGTTTCGTTAAAATTTCAATGCAGAACATTGAAAAAGTAACACCGGTCTTGTTGAATTTCTCAAGTTGGTGATTGATACTTGCGTCGTGATGGAATGATTGTTGTGGAAAACACACCGCGAGGTTTCCAGGACCATGGATTGTGCTGAAAGCAGACACAATCGGGTGCAGATTTCGCAATGGTTTTGGCTCAAGATCAAACCCACACATTTGCTTTACTCTTTTGGCTGTCAGGTTGCATGTGTATTTTGAGGTGTTGAGGCAAGATGACCTATCCAACAATTGTCGGACCAGGTCGTTTTCATACAGTCAAAACCAGGGGGGAAATCCGCACCGGGATGGTGAAAATAAATGTTTGCAGTCAATTCCACAACGACAATTTGTTCGGCAAAGGTTGTCATGTGATGATGTTTTCACGCCGCGGTTGTACTTTTGAGGCTGCGGTGTGTGTGTGTGTATGTGCATCACGTGTGTGTGAATTGGTTGGAATTGTAGCACTGGTGAATACAAACAGTTGAATTTGTGACGAATAGTCCGAATAGTGGTTTCTTTGTGCCTTTGTTACAATGTGATTCAAATGCGTGGGGTCTTTCCCTTTCCATTGCAGACTTGCCCCAGGACATCCTAGCTTCAGAACTTCGTGATTTACACAACAGATTGCTGCAGCAATATCGGCAGGCAGTTCGTCACAAAGCACCGGACGTTGCCATGTCATACTGAGTCATACTGGAAAATGTCTGAAACATTCCTAATCAAGTTACGGGGCGCGGAAACTTGGACAAACGGCATAAACTTATCGCGAGAATCGATTGGATCTATCTCCAGATAGTCAAATGATCTCAGTATTTTGTCACCAATTGTCCCTTACCGGGAAGGCAATCATCTAGGGTGATAAATACAACCCAAAAAATCCCCAAAACAGATGGAAAATCAAACAGCGTGGTGTTACTAGTTGTTCATTTGAAATTTGGTGCGTGGAATTTGCTACACTGCTTACTGAGGATTTGGAAGGTGGTGCCCATCGAGAATTTCGGGTGTCAACAGATTCATTCGATCCGAATTCAGTGCGTCACTCAAGCGTACTTGGGCCATCTTGGGTTTTGTTTATGTATTGTGTATTTCGTGTGCTATTGTTCGGCTGAAGACGTCAAATTCGGGATGAAACATTTGAGGATGGAGAACTCACAGGAAACGATCAAAAATCATCAGATGCTAAGGTCTTCGGTCCAAGACTTGATCGTTCTTCAAAACAAGGCGGGCTGGTTGCCGGTTTTGGAATCTGGATTTGCTATGAACATTCACTCAGCCCTTTTTGAAGCCCTCATCAGTTTGAACCAAACAATCAAAAAATGTTGTTGAGTTCTTGGCCCAAATTCAGAGATGTCGGGAACACGTTTTCTTTTGAAATAATTGACGTTTGCAAGTTCACCTCCTGGGATTTCATGCAGTGTTTCGTGGACTCCCCCCCGATTCTTAGACCCAACAACACCGACAACACAACCCTTGTCATGTGCTGATGTCAAAAATGCGAGGACTACAGAATATCGACTTTGACAGACCCAGCTGTGCACAGACCCGTGATGTTGAATTTGTTGTATATCTTATTCCACAGCGATTCCCTGCTGTTGCGTACTCTGTGTTGCACTGGAAAACACATGCAAAAATCCTCGGCAACATCTTGGGAAGTACATTCAATTTGATCCTCTCGTTGTTTGTGCTTGGATTTGCGTCAAGTCTTCCACAAGACCTCTTTGAGTTGTTTGTTGATCCAAAGCGGGACTTCAGATTATCCGAGCAGGAACTTGAATTTTAGTTCTTCTGACTTGGACTTCCTGTCTTTGCGAGTGGTGAGTGAATTATGATGACAGTTTCTCGGTGTCAGTCAAAGAGTTTTCAGTTGCCGCAGGAAGACTGAGTGGTGACAAGTCAGAGAAATCGAAGCTGCTGGACCCGCTGGAGCAATCGGAACATATTGTGGAGACTGCAAAGTCATCAGCAGCAAATTCTTCAGACTTTGAATACACGGATGAATTTGGTATGTTGAAGTCTGCAGACCAGGCAGGGTGATACCAGAATTGAAAAACGACATAGAAGATGCCGCACTACTAAGAAACAGGGCAGTCTGCGAAAAAAGGACATCGTGAGGGCCGGTATCGGCACCCATTGCAATTCCGTCAATGTGATGATGTGTCTGCAGGCTGAAACGATACTTCAAAAGTGGGGTTTGCTTGGGCTGCATCTCATGGAGGTGCAAGTCTGTGTCTCAGACTCCTGCGTGATTCTTCTTTTGCATTCAATTGAAACATCTCCAAAACTCCAAGAATACATTTGTACATTTGGAGAGTCACACGGATTCAACAACAGCACACTGACGGGTCGATGTTTGGGTGCCGCAGTCCGTAATTTGTACAGAGCTCCTGTGCACATGGCAGAGTCACACACCCACTGCCCACACATGCGCACACATGCGCACACATGCGCACACATGCGCACACATGCATATGCATGCGCACCTAGGAGACAAATTGTCGGCAAAGGCCCAAAGGCCTCAGTCGGTGTCTTTCTTGAGTTTCATCCGGCTTCCAGTCTGCGCTTAGGCTGTCTCTGGACCCGACATGTGCTTCGCGAACCAAGTGCTTACTGTACTCTAATTGTCAAATGATCACCAGCCTAAACGTCTGAAGTGGTTACATGCTTGTCTTTCTGTTCATTTGTTTCCCTGTTGGTCTGTCCCGACTGTTTGCATGTCTGTCTGAAAAGGAAGGCAATATGACTCAATATGAAGTAGCTAGCAAAGCAGTTTGAACAAGGGGAATATATGTATATATGATATATGTATATATATATATAGTTGTATATATATATATATTATACAACTATAAAGTGAAATAGTTCTGAGGAAGGTAACATGATGCAGAGCAACCAACATTTGTGCAAAGAGAAGCAAACTGCATGCATTGGATGAAATGTCTGTAGTGCAAGGCAGCACAATAAAAGAGCAAACCTATTGCCTAATTTGTGAAACATTTTGCCGAATGAATGTCCGCAATGGAAGGCACCACTTTGGATATTGAACCCTATTGTGTTGATCTGAGCTAATTACTGTACTACTCGAAACATATTGGAAAATGGCCTGTACACAAACAGACACACGTGCGCAAAAAACAGGAAACAATTCTATGTGTCTACTTCTAAGAACATGGGAGAGCATCTTGATTGGCTTAATGATTTCCAGACATTGATCCCTTGCGTTTTCAAGAGTTTAATTGCCTCGTGTTTTCTAGCTTTGTTTTCAGAAGCCTTGACCTGTTCTATACTGAAGGCATACCCGCGCAGACGAGAATCGGAAGTAATGATGAAGGACACCGCTGCGAAGGTTTGCCTCAACGTCGGCAATTCCATTCCAGTTCTGAAACGTGTGCAGCTTCACACACGGATTTTGGCACCAGGAGGATGAAAGCAAGCATGAACTGGAGATGTCTCCCTGCAGCAAAGCCACTTCTAGTGTTTTCCCCTATTAGTNGCTTCACACACGGATTTTGGCACCAGGAGGATGAAAGCAAGCATGAACTGGAGATGTCTCCCTGCAGCAAAGCCACTTCTAGTGTTTTCCCCTATTAGTATGACATGGATTTCAGATGCGACCAATGGAACACAAAGATACTGCTGTCCATTCCTCCTGTTTGGCTTGCANGCCACTTCTAGTGTTTTCCCCTATTAGTATGACATGGATTTCAGATGCGACCAATGGAACACAAAGATACTGCTGTCCATTCCTCCTGTTTGGCTTGCACTACAGGGTGATTTTGTGGGTGATTACAAAGACAGTCTGTTGGTACTACTTGTCAATTGCTATGCTCTGCAACTTTAAGGCATACTGCGTGGACCCAATCTTTGCGAGAGTCCTCTCGATTCATACGCAACAGGAGAGTTGAGGTCTTTGGACTTGAGCAGTATTCTTGGCCATGGTGTCATTGGTTCTGACTTGAGCAAACCCTGCAATCAGAAAGGAGCAACGGGCAAAAGGCATAACTCTAAAATGGACATCCGCGAAAGGCTCTGGGCACACAGCGCGGCAAATGCAACAACGCGTGCAACGCATGTAACGCATGTCACCGTGGCGAACATGGAGAAGTAAAGCCAGTACAGACATCCACAGAACATGTCAAAATTTCCAGCTGAAAGAAGGCCTCAGAATTATCAGAAATCTGGGTGCAAAGCGTTCGGAACATGTAGAAGCTTGTGTCAGGAATCCACATCAAACAATCTTTTTGGACACTTGTGTCAATGTCATGCGATCGAATGCTGGCCCGACAGCCACCTCAATTCGTACAACAAAAGTGCTTATCAAACCATCTGAGCCCAAAAGGATGAGGCCCGACCCCTGGGCACATGGCACATGACCACCCTGGCCAGCTTGCAGTCAGAAGTTTGCAGTCATAGACACTAGGAGTTTGACTGCAATCCTGTTTTTCTTGCAAGATTGGCAGGAGTCTGGTCCGTGGAGTTTCAAAGGCTGACGCATTGCTCAGAACTGGTAGAAACCCACAACGGAGTTGCCTACAATCTACATTTGGTAAAATTTGAGAAAGAACAGATATTCCAAAAGCGTTGTAGTGGAGCTTGAACTGCTCATGATGCCTGCGATAGTGCTTGCGGCAGTGCCCGTTTGGTTTCTTGACCAGCTGAGTTCTCTCAGCTTGAAAGTGAGTCCTGGGCAGGCCTCACGAATCAATGAGAAAGTCTTGGATCATACATCATGTCTGCAGCCCTTGATTTTGGGACCTCAGCACCTTGGCCTTGCCTTGAAATTCAGGTGTCAAGGCTCAGACGGGAGGGGGGGAGTGTCAATGGCAGTGTGCACAGGAATCCCAAGAGGCTATTTTGGATGCTTGGCATGCACTCCTGCAATCAGTGTACGATATCCATGCTTTCGCGTTGACCGAACAACCAGCCACTTGAATTTCCCTGCAATAAGTAGCGATGCAACTTGCACAATGAAGCGGCTAGACTTTGCATGTGCAGTTTGAGTTGCCGAGAAGCACAAGGTAGCGAAACGCAATGAAACGCATGCATCACATAAGAAGGGCCAGCGAGTAGCATGATCTCAGGACTCTTTTTGGTTTCCTCTTCATCCTTTGGGATTTGGTGACAATACCAATGCAGCTTTTCGACATACCAGGCTTTTCAGGCCCAGAGGGTGTGAAAATGCTTCGGCACCTTCATCAAGCAAAGGTACGTGCGTCCCTACCTTCCTGTCGCAGGTTTCCTGGACCTGATTGCGGAGATCACCTTCTACTACTGGGTTTGCGACCTTTTTCTGAACTTCATTTTCTCTTTCGAGCGNACCTGATTGCGGAGATCACCTTCTACTACTGGGTTTGCGACCTTTTTCTGAACTTCATTTTCTCTTTCGAGCGTCAAGGCTGGCAAAGAAACACCCTCCTTTTTTGTCAATCATAGGACAGCGCCAGTCGTTCTTTCGTTGTCCATAAATCAAGCTGACCTGAACTGACCATACATGCCTTTGGTGGTGTCTTTTCTGACCAAAGGTCAATATCTTGTTCAATGCCAGAGTTGGCGGTTGGATTAGAGCCATTTGCGGCCCTTTGTTTATATGCCATCAACCCTGTCATCATATGCCATGGTGTTTCTGGATCAAGTAACAGAGCAATGTAATTCTTCCGAGATGCTGAATCTTGGATCAGGCCAGCTTGAAATGAGACCAAGAGTGCCTTGGTTGCGCTAGCCCCGTGTCCCGAGTCATGTGACTGCTTGCTGAATTTTGCTTGGCGACTGTTTTTCCTGGCAACTGTTCTGCGCGCAACTTGTCAGGCAATTGCCATGCATTATTTGCGCTCCTGGTTTCCTCTGGCCAGAAACCCAGACTCGAAAAACACAGCCGTGTAAACACGCTTTGCGGTCTTGAACGCAAACACGGAGCAAACTATTGATCAAGTTCCTCCCTCGATTATATGTGATGAGACTAATGCGCCTACTGGTTTCTTGTCAAAAAAAAACATTCATGGTCTTCAACTCTCACAGTCCTGTTTGTCAAGATCTCATCATGTTCAAGCATACATAAACGTACAAGATTCTAAGTCTAAATGCATTGCACTACACTCTAATGCCATCCTTGAGGTTTTCACTGTTCACTGTATTACAAATTCTAGGGATGTCAGGTGCCTCTAGTCGATTCTAGTCGCCTCATCGAGTTCACGAAGTTGACACTCAGATTTGCTACCCACAAAAAACTGGTTGCAGAACTTCGAGCACTTGCACGGTGCCAAGGATTGCCTTGTCATTGGCATTGACATAGCTCTGCGAGTGGTGGAGGCTGTTGTTAATGATGAAGGATACTTGCTCGCAACAGCACTTTCATCAAATGGCCTCCCTATTATCAACTGTGTTTTTTCTAGCCCAGAGCGTTTGGATTTTCAAGAATGTGCGCTCCTGTTTTGAGCCACAGTACAAATGCAGATAACAAACCAGCTTTGAGACTTCACTCACTGTTTTGATCCCTGTGACCTATCAAGGGGGAGAACTGTCTTGAATTCTTGAAATCAAGCCAAACGCATGCTTTATTTTTGTAGCACAGCCTTTTTTCTCTACTTTTTGCAGTTGTGGGTGTTGAAGAGTTAATCACATGGAAAAACACGGGATGAGCAGTTCAAAAGCAAAAGGGAAAGACGTGTGAGAAACGACAAAAGAAGTAACGCAAAAGGCGGTGGAAAAAGTAGAGGCTCCACTGCTCAATTTAGCTATATATATATATATAGATAGTCGTTGGTTCCAGTATCCCAGCTTCCCGAACTCCCACAGCTTGCGGATTGACTCGTACTTTCCCTCATTTGGGGACACGGTCACTTTATTTTCCAACACCCTTCTCACTACTGACTGCCCCTATGATGGCTTGGTTTTCCTGGCGGCGGTGGTCAGTGTGGCGGAAATTACTGGAGTTGTGTGCTGCAACTTTTGCAGGATTGATCACGCGAGAGAAAAGATAACGTACGTTCAAAACAGACGAAAAAGGCACAAGACTCAGGAACAAGAAAAAAGTCTAAGACTACAACAGCGAGGTGGGAAGCGTAAGGGCATCCAGCCCATTCCTGTATGCTGTGGTACTCTAGCAATTCGGGTTTTTAGCAGCTTAGCTCTTTTGCATGAAGCAGCTTTATACCACAGAAGAGTGATAATGAGGAGTGGGAAGCATTGAGCGGGCGCATGAGAAGGAGAGAGAAGGAATTGGAAGGAATGGGGCAATGGGGTTGAGATGCGTGAAGCGAACAGGTTTTGTCAGTTAAAAATGCGGGATAAACAGATGTCCAAACAACTTCGATGTGGAAAAGTATCTGAAAGACGTGCGAAGCGGAAGATTGCGTGAGAGGAAAGATGACATGAAAGGCTGTTTTGAAGAAAGAAAACGATTGAAGTCATGGTTTTGGAAGAATTGCTTGCAATGCTTTCCGGAAAAACCAGCCCCTTTTGGATGGAGATGCAGTGGTGAGCCAGTGTCAAGTTCTTTCTAGTGCGAGAAACTGCACATTTGCCAGTTCGTGTGCTTCAACCTCTAAAATACAATGTTTTTTGACGTTTTTTGCAGGAACATCTGGCGGCTTGCAGTCCATGCGATTGTTACGAGCCTTGCGGCTCCTTCGATTGATGCGCCTACTGCGTGTGGGAAAACTCAAGCAGGCACAATACCGAATTTTTGCAGCATGACAACATGATTACAACTGGTGCAACTTGTTGGCTGTTGGTGTGGTTGCTCTGTGAATTCTTGTGTTGAGATTCTTGGATGCAGGCTTTTGCGATCATAGCAAGCCGCTTCACATCGCTTTACTTCTTAATGATTATGAAGGTGCTCGTTTTTCGAGTTGGAAATTGGAACTTGACAACGATGAATCAATGGGCCGCAGTTTGCCATGCTTTGGTCACTGACGACTCTGGTGACTAATTGACGTACATTGTTGGAAGGAAGTTTAGAAGCTAAACCTTCCGACAATATGGACAGATAGAAAAGCACTGCCATGAAAGAGGTCAGAAGATGGAGACAGTCAGAAGATGGAGAANTAGAAGCTAAACCTTCCGACAATATGGACAGATAGAAAAGCACTGCCATGAAAGAGGTCAGAAGATGGAGACAGTCAGAAGATGGAGAAAGTCAGAAGATGAGAAAGTCAGAAGAGAAGAGATGCAGCTGCGAGAAAAGGTAGGAAAGTCGCGAAACACTCTGTTTTTCCAATGTTTTGTGGCTCCGGAGGGTCGAAAAGTAGGCTCGCCAAAGCGGCGGGCGCGGAGACATCTCGGCAGATGAGAGATGAAAAATTGCACGCCGTTGTGGGGCAAAGCACATTTGGAAGTAAAACGTGTTAAAAACTGTCGGGCTTGGAGCACTTTTGGAAGTTGACATGTGGAAAAAGTGCACGCCGTTTTGGCGCAAAGCACATTTGGAAGTGAAAAGCGACAAAGCACACCATTCTCGGAGCACTTTTGGAAGTTGAGATGTCCAAAAAGTGTACGGCGCTGTGGTGCGAAGCACAATGGAAAAACTGTCACATTCGGAGCGCTTTTGGAAGTTGAGATGTCGAAAAAGTGCACGGCGCTGTGGCGCGAAGCACATTTTGGAAGTCAAAATGTACAAAGCACCACATTCTCGGACCACTTTTGGAAGTTCAGATGTGGAAAAGTGCACGGCGTTGTGGCGCGAAGCAGATTTGGAAGTGAAAATCGTAAAAACTGAGGGTCTCAGAGCACTTTTGGATGTCCAGACGTCGTTTTGTGTGGCAGGCGCAAGGGATTCTGCACCTTGCCAAAAGTGAGCTAAACGTGTGGGTTTTGTAGCATTTTCAAAAACGCTGGCAGGCGTGGGACATTCGAAGATGATTTCCACAGATGCATTTTTCGGCAGGCGCAGTACAAGAGACACTTCAAGCGGAGATGTTAAGAGGTCAGGGCATTGATTTCCTGAGAAGGGTTGCATTTTGGAACATTAGATCTTCAGGTTTGCTAAGATGATTTTGCGTGACAGGTGCAGCACTTCGTATGACCTGGCGTCACTTTTTCGTGGCACGCGCAATACTTTAGAGACATGGCATGGAAAAATCGCAAAACGCATTGGTACGAGGCCGTCAGCTGCACACTCAACTTTCCATTTTTGAAGGAAGCCTTGCAGAATTGCTTCGTTTTTGATGTTGTCAACTTGGAAAATGGAGGAAGTCTCGCAGATTTGCTTCGTTTCGGAATGTTAAACTACAACTGCAACTACAACTACAACTGCAGCTACTACAACTACAACATCTACACCACAGCAGCCACTACAATTACAACTACAACTACAACAGCTACAATAGCAACTTTAACTACATGACAACTACAACTACAACTACAACAACTACAACTACAACAGCTACAACTACAACAACTACAACTACAACAGCTACAGCTACAACAACTACAGCTATGACAACTACAACTACAACTGCAACAACTACAACAACTACAACTACAACAACTACACCTACAACTTCAACTACAACTTCAACTACATGACAACTACAGTTACAACAACTACTACAACAACTACAACCAGAACAACCACTGCCATTACATCTACAACAACAACAACAACAACAACAACAACAACAACAACAACAACAACAACAACTACAACAACTACAACTACAACTACAACTACAACTACAACAACAACAACAGCTACAGCTACAGCTACAACTACAACTTCAATTCCATGACAGCTACAGCTACAACAACTACAACAACTACAACAACAACAACAACTACAACAACTACAACAACAACAACTACAACTACAACCACACTCACCACTACAACTACACTACAATGCACTGCACTGCACTACAAATACAACTACAACTACATTACAACTACAACTACAGCCACAACCACATCTACAACCACAACTACAACTACACTACATTACAACTACACTGCGCCGCCTCCCACCATTTGTCGGTCCATCAAAGGGCTTGCTCTGCCATCCATCAGTCACGGCAACGAACCTCTCCTATAGGTTTCCTATTTTTGAATCTTCCGCCACCGCCGTGTGCGGTACTACTGGTACATATTAGCAGTGCCTCGACCGGTGAAGTTTAGACAATATTGCACATGGTATCACATGGTCGACAATGATGCGAACTGCAAAACATATTTCATTCCTTCTTGGGTTTCAAACAAACAAAACAATTTCATCACATGCGCAGGTCATTTCCGGACTTGGAATGATTCTTGTGGTGAATCACTACATTGCCTGCTTCTGGTATGGTGCGAGCCTGAGGGTGCTTTGCTTGACAGCTGCAAGCTTCAACTTGGATTGTCGCACTTTGTCATCCCCAAGCAGGGAAACATTTAGCTGGAAAAGGTTTGGGGTTGGTCTACCACGAGAACAGTTGGCTCCAGCAAGCAAATGTTGCAGAGGCTGCGGTGTGGCAGACACACAGACTTGGAAATCTTTCAGCGCATCCACTGCCCCTTTTAGAACAGTCGAACCAGACGCCTGAGGGCCTAAGAACCTTTGCAAAGAAATGAAAACTGAAAAAGTGGTTACTCACTGCATGTGTGGTTCTTGCTGTCAACGGCGGAGAATGCTTAGTGCTTCACATTCCTTGTTCTGAAGGGTGAGGTAAAGGAGAGTTGCAGGAGCTGGACAACATGTAGACCTGCTGTGATGACTTCGAGGACATGTCGTTCCTCTCTGTCTCAATTACTACCTTTCTTGGTGGGCTGCTTCGTTGCTTTGTTCGTCCTGGACCCTGAGTTGTTTCTTCCGTGGAAGATTGCTACTCTTGTTGCCCCCCCTTGTTTTATTCTGTATGCCCACCGGTGCCTCACAGGCGACCAAATAGAGCGGCTGGTGCCCCGTTCACCGTTATCCATCGTTTGCAGAATCAAAGCGAGATGATCCAATTCATGGCGAATCGAAACGAGACAGTAAGAACCAAAATCACTGAAGACTCTTAAGAGACAGAGTGGCCAATAGAAACCAGGCTCGAGAAGGGATGGAGAAGCAAATCATCTTGGTGACCGAACCCGAACTCCGAACACAGTTTACCATGGTCATCCGCTTGAACCTCATGTTTCAAATCTTTGAGAAAGGCCACAGCAGCGCGCTGAAACTTCAGACATTGTGGTGCACTGGGTGACCAATGGCTGTACCATTCACCTGAGTCAGAAAATGAAAAACAACAACACAATCAACACATGCAACCAAGAAACTTCGATCCCAACCCGAGCGGATGAAAAATGAATCTTGGCCGTCCCAAAATATTGCAACGTGGTGCAACCAATGGACAGTTTCTGCAATGATGGGCTCATGTCAAGTACGACATTTCTGAAAAAAGGCCGTGGCTGGCGGTATCTTGCAAAACGGATTGGAAACACGCAATAGCGAGTAGAATTTCTGGCCCCTTTGTTTGATGTCGATGGAATGGGGGAGGGGTTTCTTTCGCCTCCAGGTCATATTATGTAAAGTCATGTTGGGTGAGCAAGGGTTCTCAGCTGAGCAGACGGTGATGACGGTGTGATGATGCTGTGTGTTCTGATTGTGCTGGGGCTGTAATGGGAGCAGTTGCCACCATGAGGGGGCGTTGAATTCGGCAGGTGGAAGAGGAGACTTTGGTCCAAAATTGCATGGTGTCTGTGGTTGTTTGTGTATGCCATGTATGCTGTGTGTTCGAACAGAATCTTCTGCTGGGTTCTCCCTTCGCGCCGTCAAGAGATCTTCACGCAGGGAAGCTTCTCCGAGGGCTACATCTCAGCGCTGCATTGGAGCTTGACGCAATTTACCCCCGCCACCAACAACATCTCGCCTGTACCTTGGCTTTGCTTCAGAAAGATTTGTCCCAAGAGGTGTGTGCAAATACATGTATAGCGAAGACTATACATCAAATACATTTGCCCATTTGCCATCATCTACACATCTCACACCTACCCCACCTCGACATCTCACACCTGCACGTTTTACATCTGACACATCTCGCATCTCCATTCGCTCTCTCCTCCTCTTTGCTCTCATTTCTTTGCTGTTCTGTCTCTCTCTTTTCTGCGTCTTCCGTCTCTCCTGTCTCTTCTCTGCCTTTCTTCCGTCTTTTTTTCTCTTCACTCACTTCACGCCTTCTCTATTTTTCTCTACTATCGATTCAAGGTGGTCTCATACGTGTTACCCTCTTTTGGTGACCTTTACAGCGCAAAAGTTCCTCGATCTTCTGTTTTAGAAGGAAGTCTCGCATAAAATGATGTTCCCGGAGAGATCTCTTCTGAAGGTCTAGTTTACGGTTGCGCGGTACTTATGTTTTGAGCATTTTTGAGCTATGTCCATTTTTCGTGGCAGGCGTGGTACTTCTGTGCACGTTGCGAAAGCGTTGGCAAGCGTAGGTGAACTTGGACGATGTTTTGAACAGCCCGAAAGTGTTGGTTTGTGAAACTGTCGAAATTTTGGTTTGGTACATGGTCATTATTCTGTCTGGCAGATGCAAGACTTCGGATTGGTCAGATCACCTTGTGCGTGTCAGATCGCTCTCATTGTGGCTCGGTGCCAGTTTTGACACACGGTTCGGGCAACCCTTTCGTCTCTTTGTGAGTGTCAGATTTCCCTCATTGTGGTGCAGTGCTCATTCTGTAAAGGAGATCTTGTACAGAGATCTTGTCAAGGAGTAACATAATTTTTGGGGAGTTTGTGCAGAGATCTTGCCATCTCTTGTCAGAATCTTGCCAAGGGATTGTACAGAGATCTTGCATGCAGATCTGTTACAGAGATTCTGCCAAGAGATGCTCTATAGAGACCTTGTGCAAAAGTAGTGTCAAGAGATCTTGTGCAGAGGTCTCCTGCACCGATCTTGCCAAGAGACCTGATAGAGAGCTTGTCCAGAGATCTTGCCAAGACCTCTTATGGAGATCTGATACAGAGATCTTGTGTAAAAATATGTATCTTGACTGATAGCTTGTACAGAGATTCCCTCCAGCGATCTTGCCAAAATCTCTTACAAAGACCTTGTGGAGAGACCTTGCCAAGAGATCTTTTATCGAGACCTTGTAGAGATCTTGTATAGAGTCTATGGGTCTCCTACAGGGACCTTGCCAAGAGATGTTTTACAGAGAGCTTGTACAGAGATCTTGCCAAGAGAGACCCCTTATAGGGACTTTGTACAGGGATCTTGCACAGGGATCTCGTATAGAGATCTTGCCAAGCGATCTGTTATCGGCACCTTGTACAGAGATCTTGTATAGAGATCAGAGACACAGACTTACCACGAAAGTTTTGACGAAGGGAACCCGCACAGGATCTATCGCACAGCACTTCTGCAAATATCCTCACAACCGGTTCTTGCAGAGGAGCTTCTGCAGAGATCCTGCCAAAGGAGACCTTGCACACAATCTTGTACAGAGATCTTCATAAAGGGAACTGAACTTGCAGATCTATCCTGGTATCTCTTCGTCATGTTCTTTGCAACACTGTTTGACTGTTTGGGGTCCGCTGCCGGGATAATTTCTTCTCTCTACTTGCTATTCTCGAAATGGGAGGGTGAGTCCGGTGGGGTACCACAAATCGCAACCTTTTCCGTGGATAGCGCTTGTCCAGCTCGAAAAATTGCAATAACATTGCGATTTTGGAGGCCTTCCCCGTTGATAGCATAGTAGATTTTGCGAGTGTGAAAAGATGAGGTAAAGTAGCGATTTTGTAATGATATTGAGTGTTCTGTCTGGTGCGTCAGTTATCGAAACCAACCGCTTTTGTCTTTTTTTTTGCGTCAATGGTCAAAAAATTAGGCAAGGTGATCATGGTTGGTACGTTTGCACGAACCATCTGCGGAGAGTGTGAGCCTCGATTGTCAAAAAATGGAGACAAATGATCATTGCGCCAGCTCGTAAAACCATGATTTCTTGATGATTTCTATTGAATTCTGCGGGAAAGCGGTCCTTGTTGCGTAAAGGTGCTGTTGCTTGAAATTCCTTGATTTTTATATAAACGAGTCTTGTGAAATGTCTTTGTCGTCGAAAGGTGTGTTCTTTTTTAAATGTTAGGTGGCTTTGTCTAATACGGTGTATTTGTTATGCCACAGGGTTCTTGCGTTTTTTTCCCTAGCCCAGACAATCTTTGTGTAAACGGTTTTGTTGTGTTCGAGGATCTTCGTTTGGAATGGTTTGAGAGAGTCTTTGTGTGCAGCAATCTGTCAGACTGGTTTCTGATTGGTTTCAGACTTGTTTCAAATTGATTGGTTTTGGGCTGGTTGCAGAGTGATTTGAGAATGATTTGAAAGATGTTCAACCGTGGTTTCAGAGTCCTTTCAGAGTGGTTGCCCGGTGGCTTCAAAGTGGTTTGCAGGTGGTGTCAAAACGGTTTCAGTTTGTAAGGTTCATGCCCACCGTTGGCCCCACATTTTTTTGCGTGATAACTAAGTCCATTCAAGCATTTCCTAGGAATTGTTCGTCGCTAAGAGTTGCTAACAAATCCATTTCAGTGATTTCGATGTTAAAAGCATTCAAACGTGAAAGCTTGTTCTTGTAAAGGGGTCTTTTTTCCCCAGGTGTCAGGTTAGGGTCTCTGGATTCTGTGTCCATGGCTCCTCCCCTCCTTCTCCTCCTTGCTCCTCTCTTAGCCAGCTCGCAGACTCCGTGTGCCAAAACGAACCTCGTGCCTGTACCGATCCGGGGACAGCCTGTGCCGCACCCGGTCCGGCGTGCCACTAGCTGTCTGCTGGTTTGGTACAGGCACCTGGCAATATACATGTTAGCGTCTTTGTCAGAGTACATGTAGGAATATAAGTGTCGGAAAATATGGCAGGATACATGCCAGGATTTGTGTCAGGATATATGTCAAAAAATGTGTCATGATAAATGTCAGGATCCATGTTTGCAAATGCAATAGGATGTATATATATATATATATATATATATGTGAGAAAACATGTCAGCCTATGCGTCAGGATAAATGTCAGCGCGGCGGGTACACACCAAGTAGGAAAAATCTCTCCATCTCCCTCCCCCTCCCTCTCCCTCTCTCTCGTCTCTCCGTTTTTTTGGTTCCCTCTTTCATTCCATGTTTCTTCTCCTTTATGTCCTGCGTGATTTTCATTCTGCATGCGCGGTTTCTTACAGACGTTTTACATATTTCATACTTCACCCCTTCGCATCTGAAAGCATCTTATTTTTGCTCTCGGGCAATCTGTCATGTAGCAGCGCTAGCAGGTAGGAGTGGAGTGAATGATTTGGCTAATGCGCCTGAACCTGCAGTAGCTTCGAGATGCTAAATCGTGATATGCCCTTTGTTCATCTGTGTATGCACGTATATGCAGCTACTTTTCACCACCTCGCAACATGTGGTGGGTTAGATTCGTACCTGTGATGGAACCTTTTGAATTTGTTCAGATTTTCCTCTACTCTATTCTACAGTGTAGCTGAGAACAGGTGCTATGAAAATCAACCACAACACCCTGTGCCAGGAAAATATACCAGAGAGGCAGCGGGAAAATTGGGTTCTGGGTTCAGCATCACATTCGTGGAGACAGGATCCAGGATGAATATGCTTTGAAGTGTTGCTGGCACTGTGAGTTTGTTTGGGTTAATGACAGAACAGACAGAACACAAAGTTTTTTGAAATTGGCGTGCCCAGAAGAGACTCAGGTGCGGATGGAGGTAGAAAGGCAAGCAGACAGACGGACAGTCAGACAGACGGACAGACAGACAGGCAAACAGGCAGATAGACAGCATGACCTACCTGTAGATCCTGTAGACAAGGAAATAGGGGTGGGGAGACTGCTGTAAATAGATGGACATACATCTGCGCTGGTTTGGCTGTGGGCCTAGTAATATGGCATGGGGCCATGGGGTGACAGGCAAGCCATTTTATTCCCCAAACTGTGCGGTCAAACTAAAGGTTTCTCGCAGCAAGAACTATGTACCTCAAGAGCCGTTTCTGAAAATGGTAGTTCTTGCAGCGAAATCAGTGAGATCGGTGTCAGTGATTGGTTGCTTCACATATTTCTTGTTTGCCTTCTGGGCTTTTGGTAGACTCCAACAACTTTAACCTGGTTCAGCCTTCATATAGGAGCATCTTTCAAACACTTTCTTGGGATTGAGTTAAACCATAGTTGAAAGTGCAGAGGATAGAAAAACGGGCAGTAGTGTTGCGGCCAGCACTTGTGCTATGCCCCAAGGCCCTTCGGGATGATTGTCGGAAACCTCATTTTTGCTGACCTTTACAGTACTTTGCGCTCTTCCACTATGTTGGGATGATTTAACTTCATGTGGTTCATGTGGCTTCGCGGACCACGTGATTGATGACCCTCTGCGGGTTTCAGATGTCCCACAATCGCTGTTTTCAACACGTTTTACATAAACCCTAAAGAAAACCTTGAAAAACCTTAGGAAAAACCCAAAATTAGCCCCAAAGAAACCCTAAAGGAACCCTAAAGAATCCCTGAAAAAAACACATAAAAGTGTATATAGTGAAGGACCTGTGGGGCGTTGCGGACGTGCTGCGGGAACAAGTGTTGCTGCATGCCTTGAAACAATGATGTTTGCAAAGCCCACGTGATCAGGAAACAAAATATTATAGAGACTTGTTCCGGCTCCTCTTGCCTGCAGGCTCTACGCGGTCTTTGTGATTTTCCTGGCTCTTGGGGTTTTCTCGTCATTCATCAGCTCTATCACCAGTGCTGTTAATACACTTCGTGCTGTTCGCATGGAGCAAATGGTGCAGGACATGCCTGGAGCAAATCTGTGCAGTGTCCAGTGTGGGAAAAAAGACCTAAAAGAGTACGGTGTTTCGAACCTGCTGACCAGACCCGTGTTTCCTGCAGGAGTCAAAGATTCGTCAGTTCTTCAACGAACGGCAATTGTCAGCAGAGCTATTCAACAAAATCCAGGACAGCAATGCTGCCAGGTTGTCTCTGATTGAAACAATCATGTATTCGCTTCTGAACAGCTGGTGGCCAGCCCCTTGTCTTGTATAGAGTTGGTCAGCCTTGCTCATGCTGCTGCTGGCATGTTTGTCCTGGCCATGGCACGGGTTTGCCCTTGGTGTGGAAGTACGCCTCTGTCATGCCTTCTGCGGGTACAGGGTGCACCGGGTGTTGTGGTGGGTGAAGCTGTACGTGGGGCTGCTTGTTGGCATCATGCAACAATGACTTTGAAACCATGCAATAGTCTGGCCGACTCCACCTGAGTTTGCCACCAGTTTCTGAATGGAGGAGGTTTGCCGAAAGAGGCGGCTCTTTGAGATTCGGCTTCAGGAGCACGAGGCTTCTGCAGATCACAAGGGTTTAGGTCAGCCTGGAGTAGTTTACACCAAGTTAAGTTGCGGATTCAAAAAAAGGGCAGAGCCAACAACACTACTGCTGGTTGCTTACCGGCCTCGATAGCAGATGTCTTGACTATCGATGATTGGCTGTGCTCTTCTCATTTCTCTTGCAAGGTGCGCTTCCTGACAGAGATTCCGGATTCCGTCAAGGCTCGTTTGCACGAGGACCTTGCCTGAACCTTGATTTTGTGCTTGTCTTCGCGTGGTGATTGTAGTGTCCCTTTCAGAAATATGCTCAGAGTAGTGTAGACAAGTCATTCATGTCCACAGCCACAACTTGGGTATAGGTAGCAAAGGCACTGAGTATATACATGGGTGGTCAAGGGTGTGTTTGCACATCATCTACTTCGCATGATTCTCTTTTTGCCTAGGTGTTCCGTGTGCCTGGGTTTTCCCGGTTTCAATCTTAAAATGGGACTGCGCTGGAGACTGCTCCTGGCGAGTGTACTGCCATGGCAATGATGCTGCTAGTGCTGCTGCTGGTGGTGGTGTGCTGCGCTGCTCATGCCGCTGCTGTTCTTGAAATTGTTTTGCGTTACACGGCAAATGGAGTGGTTGATCTTGATAGTGCCTGGCACTTTGAGCTGGAAGTCCATTCACTGACTTGATTTGCAGGAGATCTTCTTGCCATGGCTCTTGACAGCAGATTTTTTGCCAGCTTGGTGTACCTTGGGTTGCAAGTCAACTCTCTCAAGAAACAACGCGAAACACGTTCGAATTTCCAATGCACAATAGTTTTGTGAGTCCAGAAAAGAGAGTCGCCGTGTACCTGGGGAACTATTCGAACATAAAGCAAACAGACATATTATATAAGTTACAGTTATAGTATATAGTACAACCATGTACAGTCTATCTATGTATAATCTTTGCGGACCTTATAGAATATGCAAAATCTCAACTCCGCAGTTGAACTCAACCGAAAAAATACTTAGAAATGGGACATAGAATATACATAGAATATCCCCATTCTATTGGGAAAGAGCCAGGAGAAAATTGCCAAAACGCATCGGATACTCAACTTTTTCTGATCACTTTGTCTTTGCTTTAGAAGCCTTTGTACATCTCTATGCAGCCTGTTTCTGCTTTTTCTTCAAGCAGATTTCACACACGGATTCGGTTTTCATCTCAGCTGCACGACCGATGCAATTCTTGTATAGGTGATTTTCTTGGTAGTTGTGGGAAAAGTGTCCAATTCCAACATGTCAAAATTTTAGCACCGTTTAGCATCCCGATTCGAGGTCAATTGTATTCTAAGTATAGTTTGTTTGACTTCAACTGTATTCTCAGTGTAGTTTGGTCGACTCCAACTGTGTTCTAAGTATGTGTTTTCAAATTCAATTCCTAGGATGCCCGGAAGTACCCAAAATTTCAATTCGATATTCTATATAATCTACATAGTGCGCAATGCTTATATATATATAGTTTATGCATAAGTGCAATATTTTTCAGATGTATAGAGAAAGACATGACAGACTGATAGATAGATAGATAGATAGATAGATAGATAGATAGATAGATAGATAGATAGATAGATACGCGTACACTTTCATCGACTTGTTGACTCCTTTTGTGCACAACAGCGAACTGCAACTTTTTTCCTTAGCAAATGCCCTCGTCAGCTGAGGCCTCAACACTGATCATCGCTTTCTCCGAAAGGCTCAATTCATCGCTTTAACTTTGGTTTGTTGTACTGCAAGGAAGTGCTTTTGTGCGGATTATCCTGGAGTGCATCTGATTCTAGCGTAGCTCCTTTCTTTTTCACTTCACTTTGACTGCTGAACTTCCCGCCTGGACAAGTCCAGCGCGTGGGCTTTCACAGACGAAGCTTCATGGAACCTCCACATTTGCTACAAACAAGATACATCCACACACGCTATTTAGCTGGTGTGGGGACAGATTCGGACGATGCAACCTTTCTGTAAATGTGAATGCAAACAGAACTCGATCCAATGGATGGGGAACCTTGCAGCAGGTGGAATTTGAAAGAAATGCCTAGACCTCCAGGTTATAGTGGGAAAACTATTTGCTCTGTACAGTGCACCGCGCTGTGAGTGGTATTGAAATGCAAGACTTGTCAGGTTTGCCACTTGGCCATGAGAGAATGCTATGCAGTGTCCTCCCAGGCGTGAACCTGATTGAATGGGTCAACAGGAGAGTCTTCATCTGTGTCGTAAGTAATCAACATAATCATTCATCATGGCAATTCAATGCAATGGCAATGGTCATGGTTATGTGGGGCAATGGTAGTAGGAATCAGGTAGCAGCAATGGGAATGGGGATGGTGCAGTGGCAATGATGATGTGAATGTCATAGACTGAATGTATTTCACATGATTCTGATCACGAAGCTAGCTTCTGCTAGCTGAAGTCCCTCCTGCTTCAGCAAGGTCTTGGGGGGGCTGGAATCTCCGATCGCATGAAACTTCATAGTTAACTACCCCTTCCTCCACCCCTCCCGCTGGCTGGTTCACAAGCAGTTTGGCCGTGGCTCAATTTTCCCCCGGGGACACCGTCGGCATGTGCCACCAGCGGCAAATTCGGCAGCATCCGCATCCTCAGCATCATTGTGTTTTCATGCCAAGCTCCCTGCCATGTTAGCTTTCGTCCCTTACCCTTGGGCCTCAAGTTCAGTCTTGCGGTTTTGCAAGGTGGTTGTGCTGCACAGATGTCTTGCTGGGGACCTGTATAGGGTATATGTGTTGATTTTTGCACTGTTTGTGCCTGGCGCAAAATTTGCTTTGCGTGCACGTTGGACTGTCGAGTGGCTGCTTGTGGAGGCTGTTTACAAAACGTATGCTGGTGTCGGATCATTCCCTTCCTGTCATGTGCAGGATGTTTTCAACAATGGACTTGAGAGCACCTACGTGATGATCATCCAGCATGGTAACATGGGTTACTATGTTGTGGCCTCAGTCGATTTGATGCTTTCATGTGTAGCAGCAGCAGCAGCAGCAGCAGCTTTGACAGCCAAAACGAACTGTTTGAACTGATTGTTGAACAACTTCTTTGAACTGGCTCAGCATGAACATTTCAGAGCATTGTCTGTTGATTTTTCCCACAGGTAAAGGCACAGGCAGGGGCCGACTGCTTCAGGGCAAGCAGGGGTTGATTTATGAGGGATAATAGTCAGTCAGCTATCTACAAACATCACTAGGACATGAGTGTCATCCGATTTCTGTCTCAACAACATTGTCCATGCTCTTGAGAAAAATCATTGGCCAGCTCGAGGACTCCACGGACTTCAACGTCCAGGAGACAGCAACACTTCAGCTGACTGTGCGCGTGCTGCGGTAGCTGTGGCACAGTGTTCAGTACATTTGCAGCTGTACCATGCTGTACCTAGATTTTAACAAGACTCTAGAATTTAGAGTATCATGGACGAACCACTTGAAGACTATGTTTTGCAAGGAGCGAAAGGTTGTTGAAGAGGGCACCTTTTTGTGTGTTCCCACACTCTTCGCATCCTGGTATCACCGTGGTAAGCTGACGCTTGACACAAAGGGAAGCACGTGTGCAGTTTCATGCAATACTACCTGCGCAGTGTGCATATCATATCGTATCATGCATCTTCTGAAGCGAATAAGATCATTTGTTTGCTTAAGGGTTGTGCTGCTCTGGCAGCCGGAAGAGAATTGACAACATTTCGTACAACAGGGACAGTAATACAGCAGGAATCACCCTGGGTTGCTTTTGGGTTTGGCATTGAATGTCTTCGCACCTCCTGTTGTAAGCGGAAAGTTGCAAGGTTTGCAGGGCACCAAAAATGCATGGGAGGTTTGAACTGGTGCATCTAAGGAATGCAGACCGGGGTTCTTGCTACTACGCACCTTCTCCACAATTTGCCAAACACGCACTACATCACTACATGATAAAGGAATCACTACGTCACTATGTCCTACATGTTTTCGAATTATCAAAGAAATTGGTGTTGGCAGTATTCAACGAAGTACTTGCGCGACGAGCTGCGATTTTGTGTCATGCTCCGAGGCTTCCATCGAGAGTAGCTGTTTCTGCGGACTGGCACAACAACACGCTGGAGCTTTGTATCAGCCACCTGCCTTCTCACCGCTCACCGGAGTTCCCCACATTTCCAAGCAGACACCGTCAGAGAGCGATGACCCAGTGACTGGCTGCTTTGTTGGGTTCCCTACACATGGTATTGAATTCTACTGGCGAAACCCAATACTGACTCTAATTCGAGTTTTTGGTCCTGCTTGGACCATTTGTTCTCCAAATGATTTTGGATCCAGCTGAGGTACATGCGGATCTATGGCATGCTGCGCCTTGGTCGTTTGCATTTTCTGCTGATTTGATTTACTGATTTAATATTTTTCTCTATTTGAGCGATTTGAGGCTACGGATCTGCGTGGACGAAACTCTTGTAAGGCATTTGTAGGCCCTTGATTGGTTTGCATAGCAAACTTTGCACAGCAAACATTTTGTAAGAAACATTGGTGGGACATTGGCCTTTAGGTTGATCAGCGTCATCGAGGTGCTGCTGCCAAATCGATTGCTTCTTTAGCCAAACTGAGAATTGCTATTGGTTTAGGAGTATTGATTCCCACTTGAAGGAAAGTGCCATTGATTTCTGTGCATTAGGTTTTTTTTCCACGTCCAGATGGTATTGAATTATTTGAATTATGATTGATAGCTGTCAGCACTTGAGAACCTGCCAGCTGTCAGCCCCTCCAAGTTGCTTCCAGGCACGAGATTTGGATCGACAGGAGGTGTCAGACCTCGATCTGCCCAGATCGGTACTAGCTCCTTGTCTCAAACTTTGGACCGTAGGACAATTGTTGAGATAGATAGATAGATTGAAGCAGATGAAAACAACTAAATCGTAGATAAGAATGGAACGTTTGAAAGAGAACAACTTCAGCTGAATTCCGATGAGACAGCCGATGCAGCTGAACAAGTGAAAGAGGACATGCTTGAGAAGAGAGTGGTAATGTTGGAGACTTCCGCAGAATACTCGTAGAGAAGCTTTTGAATTGCTCTGCTGAGGAGGATATCGGCGATCGGACACAAAGATTCTTGATGAGATGTGCGGTGTGTCCAGCCCGTTCAATCCCTTTCTACCTGCAAAATCTAAACGATTGTGGACTCCACTCTAAGAGACAAACGCTTTCCATAGGCTGCAGCGAAATGCGCTGGAATATTATTCTAATATGCTTAGACCATCTTAGACCTAGTGAGCTTTCTTCACCGTGTTTGTCTCTGAGTTCTTGTGGCATTGACAGCATTTACCATCTCCTTTGGAAGATTCCTGTGCTCAGGATTTGCTGATGCGCTAAACTCAAAATCCTCAAATTCAGCCATTCGTCAGTCCAAGACGCGTGGCCCTCAGCTGCACCAGATTTCCTGAGGGCCACGTGCCATCATGTGCCATGATACTTGCTAAAAGAACTTACTAGTAGACTAGAATGTTAGTGAACAGAGGCAGCAATAGAAGCTAGTGGATAAGCTAGTGGAACGGCTGGATGACAGTGGTCAGAGAGGAACGTTGGAGAAAGATATAGAAAAAGATCACAGGTTATGAAAGGTCACCAGCAGGACGCAAGAAGAGGACTTAGCAGCACAGCGCTGTTCATTTGCGCATGTGCAGGATCCTGAATGACAACGTTGAAGGGAAAGCAGGATTTTATGGATCCGCTCACTGGAATAGTGAGATGTCCAAAGACTGAGTTACAATGACATCGCATTGGAAACCAATGCTGATGTTGTCTGTCCCAGCATTTCACGGCATGTGATGGGTCCTTTGGCCAATCATGTGCCTTGAGAATCTATTGCTGGAGGCTGCTCCGAAGATTCAGCGGCAGGATTTTGAGACTTGATTTAAGTGAAGCATCATATCCTCTAACCACTACTTGGTTTGGCATCTTCGGACAAGCTCTGCTAGATCAAGACATTTCTACGCCCGTGCTGAAAGCACTACAAGAACATAATTCCAGGCTCAGTGGACTCTCAGTGAACCCTGGGAGTGTCTTTTTGTGGCTAGCTGGGTGAAATTCTTGGAGCATTTTTGTTACCTGGCAAACTGCAGACTCAAAAAGCTCAACTAGAGACACTGAGTCTTGACTCTGCTGTTGAATATGTCAGTAGGAGAAGGAATTTACATAGAGACCATTTGCACATTGAAGAGCACACCTCAAGTCAAGGAAAACTATCAAGAACAAGACTATTTGGAAAAACAAGGCCATTCTCACAGAATCTGTGGGATCTGTGGGTGATTTCAGTAAAGCATTGGTGATTTCGCACCATGAGTATTAGCCTTCCAGAAATTCCGATTGAGTTGCCTTGGTTGGAAGCCTTGAATGGGGCCATGCTGTTGAACGATTTTATATAATATAAACTAGTTTGAAACAACATTTCGTCACCAAACACCAGAAGCACTGAACATTTTTTTAGATGCCTGCAACGAACGACTTGATGTGTTCAGAGAGTTTTTCCTTGCTCTCAGAACCCTGGCGAACTGGATCGTCGTGCAGTCATTTCATTGCCTTTTGTTTCTCAGGGAACCTTATATGTGGCACCTCTGACGCCAAAGCTGAGTTAGTGGGAAGGGGTTTGGAAGTCGATTCAGACTTCGACTCGGTTCCCTCCCCGAGCGTGAGCCTCGCACGTGTTGAAGTGATAGGTTCACTGGGCCCATTGAAACTTGAACCTATCACTTGAGCTCACCGATGAACCACTGACAGTATGTCTTGAGGTTTGCACTGTGGGGTGCTGGTTCATTGCATGTTCAGCTCCTTGATACCATTTGCCTGGAAAAATGCCAGGAATGCAGCCGTAGCCAGGCGTGATGCTAGCAATGGCAAACAAAATTCTGCTTGGTACTGTTCCCAGTCTTTTTGTCATGTCTCTGGTTTATCATATTCACACAAGAATCAAGGCCTTCAAACCGGAGACTTCAGCAGCCTGATGGCTCCACTTTCTTCCAAAATGTTGAGACACTTCCATCAATAGGTTACACAGTCTGTTTATGATGTTTGGACGTATTATCACTGATCACTGTGCAAGGCAGACACTCCCGAGCTAAGGTCTGCTTGTTCAGCTCGTGATGACCGAGGTGGACAGTTGCGGTCGGGGTTTTGTCGGTTTTGTTCCTTCATTGCCCCGACAATGCTAACGAGGCGGTAAAGACAGCCACTCGCCATCCACGAGCAGCAGGATACACGAGCATACCTCAGAATCAGCAACGCGCACTCGATGTATCCGCTTGAACTCTCCCATGGTGAAATTCGTTGTCATGTAGTGGTTCTTTGCATTTGCAGTGGCTCCAAGTTCAAGTATCCCAATGCTAACAACCTAGTCTTCACTCATAGTTTCAAGATTTTGACTCCGAAAGTTCCAATGACGAAACTTAATCCAGCAATAGGCTTGAGTCCAAAACCACGCGGAATTGGTGAGGTTGCAGTTGCACCACTGGCTTGAAAATAAGAAGGAAGCAGACTGTGCTCTTGTTTGCAAAACATGAAGCAGCCCAAGGGGCTGGAGGAGAAGAACACGAACATAAAGGCTCAGATCAAGGGACCAACACAAGGGAATCATCATGCTCAAAGTCACATGCACTTGTGAGAATCTTAATGTCGTACATGTGCGCAGTGTTCTCACTCATGCTTCTTTTTCTTCCAACATCTCTCCTGCTTTTCATGTCCTGATGGAGTCTCCTGCTTCTCCTAAGAAAGACCCCTATTTTTTGGAATGGAGGTTCTGCCAATTTTATTTTTCAAATGGAGGTTCTGCATGGTTCTGCCAACTTTATCACTTCAAATACCACGATCATGTCCTTGTTTTTATCATCATAATCATATATTAGAATTAACAAACAAAATCAAAAAAGATAACTATATGATATGATATACATAATATATATATATGTACAAAAATACAATTATAGGACCGGATAACCCCACATGTCAACTTCTTCCAGTACACACCAACAAAAGTGTAAAGAGCAGGCGACAACAATAGAAGAGAGGAAAGGGAAGTGTGCAAAGGTTGTGCAGAATAGAAGTGTGTGCCTGTGCGGATATGTATATGTANAAGAGAGGAAAGGGAAGTGTGCAAAGGTTGTGCAGAATAGAAGTGTGTGCCTGTGCGGATATGTATATGTATGTGTGTGTGTGTGTGCGTGTATGTATGTGTGGGTTGGTGTTGTGCGTGTGCAGTGTTCGTTGTGTGTCTTG
>BGPT01000186.1:398497-414757 GCA_003297045.1 Symbiodinium sp. clade C Y103 | reverse complement strand
CGAGTGCGACCGGGTCGGAAAGGTGATTATGATCCCCCTACGGAGTTTTTTGCCATCACCACCAAAAGACAAGTCCGACAATTGCGCCGAATCCAGTCTCTGTGGCGGCAATGCCAAAAAATCACAGATTGGACGATAGTGCCAAGGCAACGCCAATACCAACTGCAACAAGAGTGGACAGTGGTGACCCATGATACCTGCTTAGGCCTGCCGTTTGCAGCTTGGGCACAATCAATTCCTGAACTAGGCCCACTTCCACAGCAACTGCCTGATAGTGACCTTCTTTATTGCATTTACCAATTGTTCAAATTCCATGTTGACCAACAAGTTGAAAAAGATGGTAAGCTCCGCTACCAAATGGCCAAATGGGCTACCTTTTCCGACAAAAAATATGGCCACTCAAAAAAAGCTTTTGCCACAGCTAGAGGAAAGTACATTCCCCCAATCCATAGTTTAGCTGCCACTTTTGATGAAATTGCCATTTGTATGACCACTTCCCGAGATGAAGACGGTACAAGTGCGGAACTTGCAGTTGAAGATCCCAGGAAGTTCCACCTACATTTTCCAGTGCAAATCCAAGGAACTCAGTGGTGGATTCAAAATCTCACCGACCACTCCTTAGTTGTTCACTGTTCTACCCACCAAGATCTTCCGGAGGAAGTCCCCATCACGCAGGTGATTGAGCACTTTGACAAAGCGACAGTTTTTCACCATCTCAACAAGTTTTGGGGCAAATACTGGCAAAGAGATGACACGGATGATGAGGTAACCCCTGCAGACCAACACCTTTTTCAAGATGTTCTTTCTGCCTTGCCAGTAGATCTCCACCACATCCAAGTTGAACAATTAGATCTTGAGCGGTGGCTGTATGCCATTCGCACCACCAAGAGCCAATCCGCCCCAGGGGTAGATGGAGTCAGAGCTGCAGAGCTGCAAATGTTGCCTGATGCAGTAATCCGTAACCTTATGGAGGTAGTGTACCAAGAAAAAGGCATTTTGCCTTCACCATTAATGCAAGGCCGCACCATGCCAATCCCTAAGACAATCGACCGTTGCCATGTGCACCAGGTGCGTCCCATAACAATCCTTCCCCAGATTTATAGGATTTGGGCTAAGATGGTCACCTCTCAAATCCTTGCCAGCTTGTCCAACCAACTGCCAAAGCAGGTCTCCGGTTTCCTCAAACATCGCAGTGCATCCGGTGCTGCATACACCATGCAAATGTGGCTTGAGACCCAAGCCGACAATGGCAATCCCCGTGGAGGGGTAACGCTTGACCTCATAAAGTGCTATAACTTAATCCGTAGGCGATTTGCAACTACCATCATGTCAGCCTTCCATGTTCCACAGTTGGTGATCGAACAATGGTCCCAAGCGATGCAAAATATGACACGTTTCTGGGAAATTGCTGGGGAAACCAGCTTACCAATTGCAACCACCTCAGGATGCGCTGAGGGTGACCCACTTGCGGTGGCCATAATGGTCATGACTGGTGCCTTGTGGGTATATAACACCCCCTATGAAAACCCCAGCTTGCGTATGAACGCCTACGCTGACAACTGGTCATGGGCATCCCTTGCCCCAGACCTCCATGCAACAGTTGCCAATGCCACACAGAAAGTTTGCCAGTCGGGCCGCCTTGAAATAGATCCACATAAGACATGGCTTTGGGCCACCACTGATTTCCATGCTGCTGCCATCCGCCAAGCATTGCATCATATCATGCCAGGTTCCCACATTAGTAAAGTGGCGGGTGCAAAAGACCTAGGTTTCCAGATGCATTATACCGGCATAGCCCGCCCGGGATGTCTCAAAGAACGACTGGATGAAGCTTTGCAGCGNGATGCATTATACCGGCATAGCCCGCCCGGGATGTCTCAAAGAACGACTGGATGAAGCTTTGCAGCGATTGCGCAATGTCCTTCACCAACCTTGGGATATTGATGTCAAGTTACATGTCATCCGGTCATCCGTCTATGCGGTCGCTTTCCATGGTGCTGAGGTTTATACGATCTGCCCAGAAGATTTGCACCGTGTTAGGTCTTTGGTCGCCCAGTGCCTCACCCAAGATTTTGCCAGGAGTCAGTCCCCAGTTCTTTGCACCATGCTTTTGCATCCGAAGTTGCTGGACCCTGAGCTTTTTGTAATCCTTCAAGCACTGAAAACTGCCAGAAGATGGTTGCTTCAAGCGACGCCTGATGAACGATCTTCCTTTTTGACCATTGCCAGCCGACACCAAACAGGTACGACAAAGGGTCCAGCCTCAGTCTTGAAAGAATATCTCATGAGATTAGGATGGACAATTTCCCCAGAGGGAGCGATCCATGCAGGACCTTTTACATTCCTGAATCTTACCGAGACATCTTTCCAGACGCTGCAATGGTGGGCTATTAGAGCCTGGAGTGATACTGCAGTGGTGCTACATTCCCGCCGTTTTAAAATCTTCAATCTGCCACGTACGGATGTGATAGCCACAGCCCAGGTCTTGAAACGGTACCAAGTAGCCGAACGTAAGATCCTCCTCCGTGAAATTTCTCATGGTTTTCAGACCGGCCGCCAAAAAAGTAAGTGGACCACAGATGACTCTGCACCATGTGTTTTCTGCAATGAACCTGATAGTAAAGCGCATAGATTTCTTGAATGCCCTGCCATGGAAACAGTCCGACAACAGCATCCTCAAGCCGTACAGCTGCTTCAAGATGAATATCCAGGTTGGATTGATCATCCTGTAGTTTTCCATCACCCCTTGCAAGAGTTTGTTGCCCAACTTAATAGTAGGATGCCAGAAGCCGAAATCTCAGCTGAGACCCTTCAAATCCTGCATGCTGCTGTGGGCAGCCATGTTACTCTGTATACAGATGGAAGCAGTAGACATCAATCTTGCCCAGTCACCCGATATGCTAGTTATAGCCTGGTGGCTGACCTTGCCACAGATGATGCCATGCGTCTTGAACAGTGCCAACGTTTTCTTACGACAGCACGTGAACCAGACACACTGCAAGTCCTGGCGAAAGGCCGGGTACAAGGGATTCAAGGGATTCACCGAGCTGAGCTCACTGTAATCATGATAGCCTGCGAGACCCTGCCTTCGTTTGACTTGTATACCGACTCTGCAGTCTCCTTGGCTGCCCTTGCCAAGGTGAGAACATCTGATGCCTGCCATGTTTTTTCGGACCACCCAGATTTTGACCTGCTGATTCGAATTTTTCGATCTCTGAAAGCCACACATGTGTTTCATAAAATAAAAGCCCATGTGGACGTAGCCAATCATGCCTGTAATCTGCAATTGTATCACCAGCTAGGGAATAAGAGAGCCAACGACACAGCAGTTGATGCAAACCAGAGCCTCCTTCCTGAAGCCGCCAGAGAACTTGAACAGTTTCATAAGGATATTTTTGCGGAACAACAATATTTGGCTACAGTTTATGACTATATCCTCGCTCTCCAGATGGTTAAGATGAAAGTGGATATGACAAATCCTGCGATGGGAGTTGCTGAGCAGTGCCGTTTGCATGCAGCTGACCCCCTGGACTTGTTGAGCAATTGGACACCCGATGCTTTTTGGATGGCACCACGTCAGGTGCAAGGACAAGGTCTGGAATCTTGCCCCTACGGGCAACAGGTGGCCATAGCTACTCTGAAGTTCCTTCGACAGTGCAAGTGGCCGACAGAAGTTTATGGACCGTTACCGGAACCAATTGGGATTTCCTGGTTGGAAATTGCTTTGGGTATCATGCTGGAGTTGGAGGCCTACCTCCCTGTCAAACGTCAAGATGCTTCTGGAGCTTTCTATCCGGTTTTTCTGAAGACATTTACAGACGCGAAACTGCATCATACANGAGTTGGAGGCCTACCTCCCTGTCAAACGTCAAGATGCTTCTGGAGCTTTCTATCCGGTTTTTCTGAAGACATTTACAGACGCGAAACTGCATCATACAACGATGACGGAGCAATCAGAGCAAGCGCGGTATATTTTTGGACAAGTGACTGACCTGGTCCCGGAACGTCTTTTTCCGGATACACCCCGGGGCCAGGTGAAGTCACTTTATATGCTTGGAGAGACATGCTTCACTACGGGCCTTTTGCTGCGGCCGTCATATCCTCGGCAAGGCCAGGTATTGAGCTTGATTCGACAGTATCTGACAAACAATCGTTCACTCATTGATCTTCAATTTCCTGGAACCAGACAGTGGCAAACAGATTTGATGAAGGCATCGTGGTCATGGCAAAGTAGGTTGAAATTGGCAGCGCAATACCGCTGCCGTGTGCAGCGTGTTCGCCGCCAGGCATGANCAAACAGATTTGATGAAGGCATCGTGGTCATGGCAAAGTAGGTTGAAATTGGCAGCGCAATACCGCTGCCGTGTGCAGCGTGTTCGCCGCCAGGCATGAAGTTTCTTTTGACGTCGGGAACCTCCGACAGCGCTTCGGACAAGGTGCCTCTCTCACGACGAATGGGTCAGGGGAGGGGCACTCAATAAAGTGGAAAGGTCATCTTGGGGTAGCCTCATTTCAAGACAAAGCCATACCCTCACGATTGATTGGTGCATCCCCATCCAGTACTTCTGATGTGCCACGCATTGTCTTGGAATCCGATGGAATCCAACAGGAAACTGAATTTCCATCACGTTGCTGTCGGATACGAATCATGGTTTGATACTCTTACCCTCTGGTAAACTAACACAACTATGGACAATCACCATTTTTTATGGGAAAATCCACTAGAAATGGCCATTTTCAATAGCTATGTTTGTTTACCAGAGGGCAAGGGTTGCAGCTGCCATTTTTGTTGGATGTATTCCTCTAGTAAAACTGTTGGTGTCCGCTATGACTTTACCTGGCCATGGCTGCCATGGCGGGCGCTGCTGGTGTGCCAATGTGCCCAGCTACAGACATGCAAAGCATGAGGACAAGGGGGAGGTTGATCTGACCCTCGGCTGTTGTGCTATAAGAATGCGCTGGAACACATTTGAACATATGGAAAAAACAATGAACATAACTGAGAATGAAGTGATGAATATGTTGATTTTGATATGTAGGAATGGTTGTAATATAAGATGTTGGAAGAGTTCAACGATTGGTCTTTTGGACATGCTATGTTTGTGAATATATACATGAGCGACGGCTTTTATTTGGTTGAATGGAAAGTAGTATTGAGGTGCACCCCGGTTTGTCGGAAACATCATAATTAGGCTGTAAAACGAGGTAGGAACACCCCGAGAACGAGGTAGGCATCGCATATAAAGCATTTAGCTATTAAAGACAATTGCAGCGTTGGAAAACGAGGTCAGACCCCAAAAATCGCTACAGGACTGGAGAACGAGGTAGGAACACCCCGTCAATTGCGTTATGTACTAAATAACTTCTGCGGCTCACATATATATATATATATATATATACTCATATTTACTTCCCCCACACTGTTTGGGGCCCCTTGCTGAAGTAATTCTTACGGCAGAATTCAGTGCTAAGGCTTGCAGTCCAAGCAATGTTCAACCACGAGTTTCCAGCTTGGTCAATTTCGCGGACTCCAGGACTCCAGGAATCCAGATCATCCAGGATTTGGTCACTGGATTGGTTAATGGGAAAATTGTAACCGGAAACCCATGGGATTTTCCCATGAAATATAGAGGTTTCCGGTTAACATTTTCCCTTCAACCAATCCAGTGATTTGGTGTTTAAAGGAGTAAATGTAGCTGAATCCAATCTAGCATGCATAGATGCATTCAGCAACATTTCCGAAGATGTTGCAGCATTTTCGTATAGCCATATGCATCCAATTTGGAAAAGCATCATTTTTTGAACAGTACCCAAGATCGGCCCTGCTCGGTAGGCAATCTTGATCAATAGCCTTCAAGTAGAGCAAATCGCTGCATGAACAACTTCCCGCAATCGACAGTATGTGCTGATGGATGATTGTGCCAATGTGCTAATGATGCAAATGCTCGCGATTCACGCAAAAAAGGCTCGGTTTCCATGGCTTCTTGAAGGTACTTGCGGGGAATGCTTTCGGTTTTAAGGGTTGGTTGTGGTTCTTTTGCACCCCTCAACCGGATTTTTCACTTCCACCGTTTACGTTGGCTTTTGTTGAACTCGGCAACCAGCTGGGGATACCTGGTCAACTTGAGAGCCTCTATTTCTATTAATTAGTCCTTCCCCTGTTCACATTAAACACGCCCAGAAAACATAGTTTAGCAAGGGATTTAGACAATTTTGGGACCATTTAGTGGATGTTTACAATTAGGTAGGTACTGCATATCCTCCTTTAACAAAGCCTGCGGGTTAGACAAATGGGCATGGCTCAAATATGCTCAAATTATGTGTCCCCAAATTGTATGTCAATTTCTGCGTCCAGTGGTACCTCATTTTTGAGCACCAAATGGTTGAGTCAGGATTCTTATAACATTTTGTTTGCTTCTCCCAATGATACCAACGGGACTCCAAAAAAAATGGTTTGTCCTAAAATATAAGAATATATTTGTAGAATATCCTAAATGTATTGACATTATTTTAGTCATTGAATGAATTTCATGATCATGGATTCAAGATGAGCCATGAATTTCATACCCCTGTCCCAATTACTGGTTGAACCTGGTAAAGGGTTATCCCTATAATTTAATGGGTTACAAACAAATACCCCAATAAACCACTTGTAGTATAAGTAAGCCCCCATATTGACGAATCAACCATCATTTCTCAATCTATCCCATTTTGAGAGTAAAACGCCCCATGAAAGCCCTAAATATGGCTTTGTCTGAAAATAGGCCGCCCCAAAAACCCCATGATTCGTCATCATTGTCATTTTTTTTCCGAAGAAATTGGAAAAATCAACCATCAAAGGCCTCGACCTGAACCCTTTGCCATGCTGCTTGGTGTGAAAACAGCCTCAAGGGGAGAGTTGAGGCTGGGGCGTCAACTGCCAAGATGAATGGCACCTGTTTTTTTGTTGAATAGCCATCTAAGGTGGTGTAATGGGAATATAAATGAAGATAATGGAATAGAGAATATAATATCATAGCATATCATAGCCACTCAAGGTGTTTGGATGTTAATATGTCCAGATTACTTGACAAAATCTTTCCGAGTAAACTGAAGAGATGATTTTAAAAGGTCAAAAATAAATGCCTATCTGCATTCACTCAGTGGGAGACACCCGCTAAATATGACATGGAACTCCTAACATGGCAACAATTCTGAAGAGAAAGATCCCCTTCCAGACACCATTTCTACATGGGTTCAATATTTAATTTAGGGAGTGTAATGATGCTGCTTTCAAGCTGTCAATCACACCAACTTGCAGCAAAACCAGTTTCCGGTGCCGCATTGATGTGGCCAACCAGCGACTTAGATGATGAGGTGCTGGTGCCAGATGGACAGGGAAGGGAAGCGTTTCAGTAGATCATGGGGAGATACTGTATATCTTGGCTTTCTTTGATTTAATCAACAGAACTTGGGTATTTACAGGCCACAATGGGTATATAGTCGGATACAATGCAGATGTCATCAACAAAAATGGAGATATACAGCCATCATGTGGCTGGAGATACCAAGGTTGTCATCTGGGTATGAGTCAAATGTTAAGGCCCAGAAAGACGGCAGCTTCAAGCGTGATTGTTGACATCAATGGGGTGCAGTTTTCTTTTTGGGTGCTGAATGTTGACCTATCAAAATTGAAGATATCAATCTCTTGAATTACTTGGGATGTATATATGGGGCTGGATGATGGATGGCTCAATCGTGTCTACCGCCAAATTTGCATGTTTGCTGCCCAAGTGAGTCATGAAAGATCCCATTTCTGCGCTATACCAATGTGTATTTATCTAGATGTTATATTACTTCAATGTAAGCGAGCTTATTTCTCTATGTAAGCGAATATAACATGTAACATATGCAGCCGATGGGAACCTGCAACCAGTAGACACCTGCGCGTGTGGCCAACTGACAAAAGAGTCCATTAAATAGAATATTCAATGTACAGGTCAATATACAATTTGGATCTAGAAATTCTAGGTATTTCTTATGCGTCACCAGGAATTTCCATTCATCCAGATTTTGCCAGATGAGTTTATTAGAAAACGGTGCACCCAAATTCCATGAGTGAACTATCCATTCCCAAGACGTAGCCATCCAAAACCCTATTTCAAATTGTTGGTTATATCATGTTATATCATATCATGTTATCCCATCACATCCCCATCAAATCCCATGCAGTCCCACTGAAAATCCCACTTCTCCTCCAAAAACCAGCATAAAATTCACGTAAAATCATATGGAGGTTTCCTAATGGCTGGGGGTACCCAAAAATGGATGGTTTATAATGGAAAATCCTATTAAAATGGATGATTTAGGGGTACCCCTATTTTAGGAAACCTCCATATAACATCCACATGACGTCGCCATTTTGAATGGTTCAATCAGCTCTTTCTGCGCCATTTTTCCGGTCCACGATTTGTGAGGTGCCGCGTACGCCGCCTCGACCTTCAGGCGGGGTGAAATCGGGACGAAATAATGATGGAATTATGGGATTTTCATAGGATTTTATGGGAATAAACATTGGGATGTAAGAAACAGTTGTCAGATTTGGGGGATATAGTGGAGGTTAGAACAACCGTTTATGGCCATGGCTATAGAATGGCTATGGGATTATATGGGATTTGGATAAATTATAACAACCTCACATCGCGACGTCACTCGAAGCGGTAAAATCGCGTTCTTTTTCCGGCAGCCACGTATTCAAGCCCTCCACGTCAGTGTGATTTAAGCGGAGAGGCTCTGGATTTTAGAACGGAACAAAAGGGGTTCAACTCGCAACGGAGCATTTCGCAAGCAAACCTGGGGGACTTTGGCATCAGGTTGATAAGAGATCTTTGTTGGGTCATCCCAGAATCCGAAAGTATTGTGATGTCCAGGGTATATGTTGAGGTTAATATCTTACATGTTAAGACACCATATATGTGGATGATTTGAGGTATGATTGTTTGATTGATTGATAGCTTGATTAATTGATTGATTGTCATATTTTTTTGGGGAAATAATCCTTTCATTTCCATAGATGATTCAAGCTGGGATTGATACAATGACTTTTCCATGCAAACCACCAAATTACTTGAAAGGGATGATGGGCCCTGCTCCATACTGATAACTGGATGAATCAACTGCTATGTACCCATTTATGTGTAGTTCTACCTGATAAGTTTGTTATGTATAAATTCTTGTAACCTCTTTTCCTGCTCTATTATAAACCCTAGAACTCCTGGTTTAGTATAGGATCTATTTGGAAGCCCAGCGCTGTTGCTTTAACTGATCCATTCCAGATTGATCCATTTATATCGTTTATATCCATTTATAATCATTTATACCTACAATGTGGAGCCCCTCAGTCATGCTTGTTGGGTTATAAGCACGAAAACCGTACCTACAAGTATCAGAAACCATAGTGAAATTGGAGTTATGTGCACCAACTTAGCTATCGTTTGGGGCCCCACATTGTAGCACAGTACTTAAAGTTCTAAGATTTGGAAGATATGGGGCTGTCTGAAAATGGGGTATAGCCCCCCAAATGGCCATCAAAAATGAGAAATGTGATGGTGAACCAATGGATTTGGGATACCCCATTCTCAGACAAAGCCATGTAGCTATAGCCATAGTTCCATACCCTCCGGTAATCAAACATAGCAATTGGAAATTCCCCATTTATAGAGGATTTTCCCCATTAAACCAAATTGAAACCTCCATTGATAGGGGATGTCCCAGCTTGCCGTGCTTGATGATACCAGATGGTAGTTTTCGAAGACCTCCCCAATCTCCCAGGCTCACAGCTTCATTCGCCAGACCTTTCAGGTGGCGGCTGCGTTCACGAGTCACCGGAGCCACGAAGGTTATACCCTTGTTGATTGCTTATTATTACCCTCTGGTAAACTAACATAGCTATTGAAAATTGCCATTTATATAGTGGATTTTCCCATTTAAAATTTGTGATTGTCCATAGTTATGTTAGTTTACCAGAGGGGATAGCAAGTTATACTACCTGGTTATTGTGGGGCTTTTAGTGGATTTTTACGATCAAAGATCTGGGGATATGATTGAGGAACGGAACGGATGATGGATTGGCTATGAAGAAGGGAGTTATGAAACTAGCTGGTTTAGTGGAGAGTATAATAGCCCATAGTAGGGAAACCGTTTTCAACCAACATTCGTATTTCATGAGACATCCAATTCTGGATAAGTTATGTTGGTCGACCTCACTATGACGTCATTGTAATGATAAGAATTGTATGAGGGGAATCATCTCAAAACATTTCAGCTACTTTCACGTTAGGGGATTAATCTAATTCAGCCAGATCCGATTCCTGTACGATTGGCTTTTGGCGAAAATTTGAAGATCCATGGACCTGTAGATGGACTGGTTGCCTTTAGCATACTGAGCTATTCGCTTGTGAGTAATTCAACATAATTCAACCACTACCTGGGGCTTGCAGTTGAACATCATACAGAATGTAATACCCCTTCGGTGATCTCCAATCCAAAGTTAAAAGCTAAATCATTTTGTCTATATATATATAATATACGATATATACATATATATATATAATATATATATATATACACCCTCCGGTAATCAAACGTGGCAATTGGACATCCCCTACAAATGGAGGTTTTAATGGGAAAATCCCCTATAAATGGTGGGTGCCATGTTTCATTACCAGAGAGTACATTTCAAGATATGTCCAACTATTTCAAGCCGGAACGCAATGGATGAAACACAACTCCTGTTTGTCCACCTAGAAAGCTTGATTCCCGCCTGGAAATTGGCAATTTCTCCAAGCTAGATGATGTCCAAACTATTGCCTTGTTCGCATACCAGAAGAGAGTTACAGTCGTTTCATGTTGTGTCTGTTTGAATTTCAAGGCACAAAACATGAAACAAAATTGGTGTTACCATCCAGTACTTTGTTACATAGCTATGGAACATGGGGAATTCATATCCATTCATAAATGATTTACCTTTAAGAAGCGGTGCTATTCCAGTTTGCAAACTGTTACCCTCTGGCAAACTAACAGTTTGCTATTGAACATGGCCATTTATATAGTGGATTTTCCCATTATAAATGGTGATTTTCCATAGTTATGTAAACGTTTACCAGAGGGTAAATTACCACAGGGAAATCTTTGTCGTTGGACCACGAAACATCCCCTCAAACTGATGACATCTCCATGCTGGCTTGGAATCAACTTAAAGGTCCTACCAGGGAGGTGAAGGACCTATCTCTAGCTTATTGTTTGAGAGTAAATCACCATGTTTCATCAATATTCCTATTTCACTATAAAGATTTGATTTCCAAGTTTGAAGAGGTTTCATTCACATATAGTTCATGTTTTCTGTATTTTGATATCTGAGAATGACATCTTACTTTTTCAACTAAACGCCCTGGTCATGCTCTAAGATTGCCCATCGCGCAGCACAGGCGAAAAGGCTCGAGGAGAGGCTCCGCGACCGTCCCCAGGCGAGTTCTGTGGCAGGTTGATGGAGGAAAAGGCAGTGACATATGGGGAGTTCCATCAATCGGGGGATCCCAAAATGGATGGTTTATAATGGATATCCTATGAAAATGGATGATTTGGGGGTACCCCTATTTTAGGAAACCTCCATATGTTAAAAATGTTAAACACATTGGTTGTTTTCCCACAAAAGGGGATGGTCATCAATCCATGTTCACCGGGTTTTTTATATACCCAATCTAAGGATCCCCACTATGGGATGGATGATCCGCGATGACTTGGACCGAAAGAGAGGAACCAATGACGCCATGTCTTGACCATGGATCATAGGTTCAATGGTCATGGCTGGTAATGGGTTGATGAAGGGGGAAACTGACATTTTCATGAAAACACAACCCATACCAGACAGTTTCTAACTGGTTTTATCAAATTGACTACTTGAGTTCTGTTGAAGCCGTCAGTAGCGGAAGAAAATGGGATTGTGTAAAAGCAGATGCTTCGTGGCAGGGAAAACGCTGGAGTAGCCACGTAGCCATCTCTCTTCACTCAGCTGGTTGGTGCCCCTTGTAGCCTCTCAAAACATACTGTTCAAAATGTCAAGATACCTGGAGCCGAACAGAAATAAACCATGAATGTAGATCATTTTGCAAACGGTTTTCCCCATGGGTTTTCCAGATTCTTTCGTTAGTTTACCCTAGGGTACTAATGAATACATTTTAATACAACCAGACAATAACAAATCCAATGAACCAACCATTTTGGGGGTCATGGGGATCATTTTCATCATGTAAACCTCATTCCTGTTGATCATTGGGTACATATATGTTTTCATGTCGTCGGCATCGTCGGAATGTCAAGTCTATAAACATATTTAACGCCTCCACACCCACATTTTTCAATATGTCGTGGAAGACTACGGATCAACAAATTGCCAAGTTTGGGTAGTTTAAGCATGTTAAACCCATTACTTATATCATATTAATTCATATTATATCAATATATTCCCATCATTATCGGTGAATGTTGGCTATACATCCCCAAGTACTGGTAACCGTCAATTCTCCACCCCAGGGGAATCTCTGAATGCGAATTTCTTGGCGAAGTAACAGCAAAGTCCTGTACTTTCTCCAAGTGGGTCACATCTTCGAAGTTACTTGAAATCTTAGAGTTACAGTTTCTCTGTTTTCTAAGATAGGTTTTAAGTAACTCTAAGATTTTAAGTAACTTAAGATGGTTGATGGTTGACGGTTGATGCCTAAACAGTGCTTTCTAAACAGTTGATGGTTGATGCCTCCCAATTGACCCAGCTGGCTGGTGAGGTCACCATCTGGTTCCGTTTTGAATGGGATCGCGGTGCTCAAATGACTTTGGAAAATAGGATACCCAAAATTGGATTCGTTCGTGATGTTCCCTATAAACATGGCCGTTCGTGATGTTCCCTATAAACATGGCCATTTATGGCCATTTTGGGGTATACCTGATTTTTTAAGACACCCAAATAAGACAAAGACGTTCGGAATAAGGAGAGAGATCTCGCGATGAGCCGCGAGGCTGACCTGAAGGCAGAGCTACACCAGCATGCTTTTTGAAACGCTCTGATGTTCTTTGATTCACACATCTAGATTCAAAAGAGGTGGAGCAGCACCAGCAGCTAGAAAAGATCGAGATCTTAGAGAAGTTCGCACAGTGCCACAGCAGCATCAGCGTAAGCAGTTCCTGAGACATCCGGGTTTCATCGAATTGCATTGGTAAATGGTAAATTTTGGTAAGACACCTTTCGTTTTGTTTGGCTTCTCGCATTGGAGCTCTTTGTTTGCAAGGTCTATTGGGGCATTTTTTTCATACATATATATATATATATATCTTATATATTATATAATATATATATATTATATATATTATATATATATTATATAGAATATATTATATATATTATATATATATATGTGCTAAGAGGGAGACTTGAAATTGGCACCTCCAGACTCTCGTAAACCCTCATGGATTGCTGGAGAGCCCTATCAAACATGTGATGATCCTGTTGGGTGTTGGGTTGGATAACTTAAATAACTCACTGGATTGGTTGAAGGTAAAGATTGTAAAAACTATAGTTATATAAATGGCAAAAACTATAATAAATGGTTTCCGGCGAAGATTTTCCCTTCAAGCAATGCATAAAATACCCCCAACCCCAACCGCGTCACGATGCCAGGGGACACTCCCTTGACCTGCGCGACGACGTCTACAGCGTCGACGGGGACAGGTGAAAAGCTTCGCAAGGCGTCACCAGGCGCCATGGCGAAAAACCCTGCCACCCATTCAAATATCCATGTTGGGTTATAATCCATTTGGACAAACCTATACTGTATATTTAGTTGATGTATATATATATATATTTATGATTATATATGTAGAATACATAATTACTAATATGTTATAAAACATATTTATATCATATTCATCATATTTATTAGATATATGATATGTGTATATATATATATATGTTGCAAATATCCACATCTCCGTGTATTCACCATGCTTTTATCTTGATTGGCAACGAACTGACCATTTTTCCACAGTTCCTGGGTTGAGATTCAGTCGTCATCTTGTGTTGGATCAATGTCGCAGATGGTGAAAATCTTCACCGGAAACCAGGTTGTTTTCCTATGGAATATGGGGGAAAACCATGTTTTTTCCTGGTAAAATCTATGAAACATGGGGTGGGCTCCTGTCAATTCTAACCACCAACTAAGTATATGATTCACTCATCCTGGATTCACACATCCTGTTCTTGTGAGTTTTACCGGCACATCCACCATGGATACTATGACAAGCGATGGAAATCACCAAGCAATCGCCATAGGTCTTGGGGTAATGGGTTGACTTTCTTTCGCGGGTCAAATCTATGTCAACTCCATGAAGATCCATGAAGATCTACATCTTTTAAAAGATACCATTAACATCCATTTATATAAACAATACATTAAGTTTCATGATTTCCTGCATATTTTTCCAACAAATCCAAAGCCACTGACGGAGATCCTCTTGCTTCCATCATGGAAATCCCTCAGTTCCCAAGGTAAAAGTCCCATCACTCCCAGCAGAACCAGCTCTTCACAAGGCTGGGAATACCTTCGCCAGGAAGCCATGTAAAAATGGCAATGAACCAAACAAAATCGGGCTTTAGCCAACAATAGGGATGGATATAATGGTGATTTAATGGGGATATAGTCTATTATATATATAAGATTGTCTAAGTGGGATTTCAATTTTTCAGATGTGTCCAAGCTGTTTTAGATTATGTTTTCCCCAACAAGTCCAACAATATTCACCTTCTCCAGTGGCATCGCCAAGTGATGAGCCTCACATAGGCTTTGAAAATCGCATCGAAACACTCATGATTGACGTCAAATTGATATCAAAAACATTGTATCTCATCACCAAATTGAATCATTGAAACATCAACAAATTGAGATTGTTGATCACAAGATTGAAGCATCAACAAAATGTGAGATTCAAAGCAATAAATGTGGGATTTGAGCCATGAAACATGGGCCATCCGAATTTTCCTCAGAAAAGCCATGCAGAAAATTTCTGCGGAGAAGAGTCTGACCGAGTTCCCGTTGCAGGCGTTGTGGTGCCAGATTTGGAGTTCTTGATCGACCAAACGATGCGAGAGATTCGGGAGCTGGAAACGAAGGAGCCTGGCTCTGGGTCTCATCCCGTTTGGACAGATTTTTCCACTCGAAGATTCTACAATGCTGTAGATGGCGGGAGTACCAATGTTAACAAGTAGTGATAATGAACATGATAAGAATAGCATTAGTAGGAGTGTTATGATTTGGTAGAAATATTATGAATCAGCAGTCATATGCATTAAGTTAAACATTCTTCTGGGATAATCCTAATAACTTGATATTCATATTCATTTCATTGGGATCCTCCCAATTGTCAACTGGAAGAAATGTCTCCTACGCCGCATGACTAGTTGGATCTTGATCCTGAAGAGTGGAAAGGGAATGGGGTGAGGCCCCCGAAACGTGGTGTTTGTTGGTGGTAAACTAACATAGCTATGGAAAATCACCATCTTTAATAGGTAAATCAACTATAAATGGTCCATTTTCAATAGCTATGTTAGTTTACTGGAGGGTACATCCATGAATACTACGTTCGTTATATCCCCCTAATCAATCCTAATCAACCATAGAATTCACCAAGTGAACTGTGCATCAACTTAGCAATTTCGCTACCACCGGAGCCTATTGTTAGACTCTGATGCTGGTTGGGCAGGCCGGCATTTTGAGACGCCTGCAACGAACGAACGAAAGACCTGATTCATGCAGGTCTCCAACCACAAGTTCTGCTCAAACTCTCAAACATTGCTGTGGCTGCACCATACACTCAGACAATCAGACACTGACACCCTGCAGTGGCACCAGACACTCAGACACTCCAATACCTGCACCAGAGCATCCTGTTGTTCCGTCACGATGGAGTGCCCAGCATTCCAAGACTTGCCCGATCGTCGTGTCAAAAGACCGGCATGATGGGGGCTTTACCTCCGGGCCTTTTTTGCAGGCCCTCTTGTTGACGGATCTTGTAGGCTCAACGTGCGATTCCTTTTCAACTTAGTTTGATGCAGCCCTTCAAGAAGATACATTGTTTAGCAGTTTCAGTTTCTTCCAGTTGGCTTCAGTTTCAGCGTGGTTTGGTCTTTGTCCAGGCCATCTTTCCCAAACACAACATTCTGCGTTGTTGCGTTTT
>BGPT01000186.1:380997-395997 GCA_003297045.1 Symbiodinium sp. clade C Y103 | reverse complement strand
CATTTTTTTGGGTTCAATTCCAATATGTGGTTTTTGTCCCTCTCGTTTCTGCAAAAGCAACACATGTTTCTGGATGCATTGCATTTTTCAGGGTGAAAAAATTGGGGGAACCACATGGGGATGAACCGTACAGAGTTGCTGAGGCCTTGATTCTATGGGTCCACTCATGTGGAAAAAAAACATGGTTTCTGGGAGGTGTTTCGTATCAAGGGGATGGGACTAAATTCATGTTCGTAAAGCAAGAAGATCTAAATATGATATGATGCAATTTTTATGGGTGGTATATAAACCATCAATATAGTAGCTTTGTACACTGCTGCCTTACCTGTATGAACTTGGGGGCATCAGCAGGATGCACAGATGTCACCCATAATGTGATCAGCAGGATGCCACTTGCCACCAGTTTGTGGAAGGCCTCCAAAGCCTTGGCTCGGACTTCTCATGGGAAATTACATAACAGTGCCGATTACATGGATTTCTGGATTGCATGCAATTTTCTGCATGTATTGCGAGAGCAGGGATTTTTGCTCAGGAAAGTTGTGCCGATTGGTGGAGACTCAGAACTACACTCCGACTTCTGGCGGTCAGCTGGAAAGAGACGAAAGAAAAGGCTAACCTTGATGGTGATGGCAAAGGCCTCCCTACAAAAGAGGAGAAAAGTAGCCAAGGCAAAAAAAAAACAAGCCATGGCATCAAACAAAATTGATGACTATTACCTACAAAATGTGTTTGTTTCATTAACTATCTAATTTCCCCACCAAGCTTCAAAATTGAACCACCCAATCGAAAAAGTCTGGATTTTTGAACAAGGGGACTTGATTCGTATAACAAATGATAGGAGTAAACCGACAACTAAATGTCTTTCATCAAAAATAACACTGGGGATTGAGCAACACGAGTAATGGAGGCATTTGCAGCCAGAATGGCTTTTACATCATTTTCAAATAATTTGGAAGTCAGCTCATTTCAAAACCTCCTCCGCCTTTCCATACCCTCCGGTAATCAAACGTGGCGATCGAAAATCCACCATTTCTAAAGGATTTTCCCAGCTAGAAACCTCCATTTATAGAGGATTTTCCATTGCCACGTTTGATTACCAGAGGGTATCTTTCGATATGGTTATGGATCAAAATTGGGATACCCCAATGATTGGATGGTTAATGGTAAGAATAGACTTAAATCTGTGGTCCAGGCCCTTAATTTTGACCCCCCCATATCTTTCGATATCTTTCGACTCCACTGGGCCTTGCCGACCAGGCCTTAGAATCGACCCTAAGACCTTTGCCGACAGTCCTGGAACCTGGCACATCACTGGGTGCAGTTCCACTCGGGTGAGATTTCACCATAGTTGTAGGCTTCCCATATCCCAAGTTGTGGAGATTAAAAATCACATAGCCATTACAACTATGATTCTCTATCATTATTAATCCATATTGATATGATTTATTAATCATATGATTTACCATTGAACCACCATATGATAAACCAAATCATTAACCACTATATAAACCATCAAGAACCATGATATTAATTACCATTTTCAACCCAGATGAACCATCAAAATAGAATCTAAAAATCTCCCCCTGAGACCTCGTAGCTCCACACGACTGAGGTGGACCCCCCTGAGGCGCCGCGGATGTTGCGAGCCCGGAAGAGCACAGGACGCGGGTCACGTTTTGCGGCAGATTTTTTTGGGTGGAAAATCTGGTGGAATTTGGCCACGAAATCTGGAGTTTCACCGGTTTAACCAACAAAATCTGGGATTTAAGCAACACAACTTGGGAATTGAAGCAGCGAAAATGGATGCATAACCAACAAAATGCGGAATTGACCAGCGAAAATGACAATTTAACAAATAAAGAAGTGTGATGTTGGTTAGTAGATGTTATATGCTAGCTTTGATTTTCCATATAAATAGATTGTAGATAGGGCAGTGCAAACCCCCAGGTAGAGCATAGTGACTTTGCGCATTTTTTCCCCGGGATCGACGGAACTCTACATTTGACTCCTATAGCCTATAGCCGGAAAGTAGTAAAGGGATGTAGGCTGATTTGTATGGTGACATTTCACCAAAATTGAATTTGACACGTGCTGTGAATCTACTTGGAAGCATTCTTTGCCAAAAACAACCAGAATATTGGATGGTCTGAGATTCTATCCACAGCAGAAATAGATAAAGAGGGGATTAAACCACTATACACGATCATACATCTACCATTCATGCATGGGATTTGTGAGTGTGAAATGTTGAAATACAGTTCATTAAATATGACGTGGAATGGTACCCATCCAATATTGATTGAAAATGGCGAAAATTGCTGTGTCCAATTCGGTACCCATGAATTCACGAATCATGTCCCATTGTTTCCATAGCTAGTCATAGTGACCCCCAGAAAGATTCCGAGCCAAGTGTTTCCAGGATGTAAAAAAAGTGATGTTTCCTCCAAAATGTCCAGGTTTCCAAGGTATGTTTTCCTTTGCTGGTCATTTTTCTTCAGCTTTGTAGCCAGGGACTGCTAAGTTCATCCACCGCAAAAGTGCTGCACATGGCTTTTGCTGGGATGATTTCTGATGTCAGGATCCAAGTTTTGACCATGCTTGACCCATCCCCGTACTCTGCGGTACTGAAACATGGCTGGAAAATCCCTTGACAATTTTTCCAGCTATGAAGCCTTAGATGGGGCAGCTATGGGATCTCACAGCTAGCCATGTTGGATTACCATGGATTACCAAAGGGTATTTTACCCCACTAGTGTTCTCTAATTATATCCCATTACTGATATCCTGAAACCCTTAAGAGCTAGAAATACCCTCTGGTAAACTAACATAGCTATTGAAAATTGCCATTTATAGTTAATTGTCCCATTAAAACATATTAAAACTGGTGATTTTCCATAGTTATGTCAGTTTACCAGAGGGTAAATTGGTGTTTTCCTATGGTAGTCAAGAATCCCTACATGAGTATTGGCTGTTTGGGAAACCACCAGGCTTCTAGGATCCCCATAAAACCCCATTTAATCCTCTAATTTTGGTGAACTGCCCAGGAGTCAAGTGAGATAGTCCATAAAAAATCCCATCCAATCCCATATTAATCCCATGAATGCCATTTACAAACCCATTTAAACACTATGAGTGGTGAACCTCATTGATAATTAATCCCACTATAGTTGCTTAAACCCCATGAAATTCATCAGTCCTTTCCATTTGTCCTGTTTTGTTGACCTACAAATCACCATCATCCTCTCGGCGAACCCTGACCCATGGGGCTGGTCCGGCACAACGATCAAAACGCACCAGGAGGCATCGAGTCTCAACAACGACAGGTCACGGAAGTGGCACGGCGCAAGGCGGTGCGCGAGTACCTCAGAGACTTGGCTTTTTAAAACAACGAGTCGTACAATTGGTGATAGAGTTAATGTGGGTAAAACAATGCCATAAACCTTCCATGACTGGGAATGGTATATACCACCTATTTATGGTGATTTAGGGGATGGTTTATTATTGTAATACTCTCTGGTAATCAAACATGGCTTGCTGGAAAATCCAGCATTTCTAGGGGATGTTCCCAGCTAGAAACCTCCATTTAGTTCGGGGATTTCCCAGCTTGCCACGTTTGATGACACCGGAGGGTATACATATACATGGTTAAATTTTGAGGTGACTTTTCATGGGATTTCTATTAAGGGATCTTTTGATTGGATGTTCAATGGTGATGTTTAGTGTTTAATGTGGGAATTTTTAATCGGAATTTATGGGATGGTTGATGGGATTCATAATGGGATATTTTATGGAGTTTTGTAATTTAAACCGTCTGGTAATATAAAAAGGTAGATTGTTGGGGGTCATAGGAATTATACAAATGGGATTTACACTTGGGTGGGATGATCAATGGGATTATAGTGCGATTTTTAATGTTTTTTCCTTGAAGTTTATAGTTGGATTGTAAATGGGAATTGTTAACGGGATGTACAATGGGATATTGAATGGTGATTTTTAATAGTGATTTTTAATGTTGTTTTCATGGGATGTTTGATTGGATGTAATTCGTGTGATTTGATTTATGGGATTTATAATTGGATTTTTAAAGGGGATCTCTAATTTTTTTGTTTTTTGTATTTATAGTTTATACCTTCAAGCAATCAAACATGGCTAGCTGGAAAATCCCTGAACGGAAAAACATCGAACTGAATGGGAATTTTCCATTGTCATGTTTGATTACAAAAAGGATACCCATAACAAGCAATTGACCAGTACCTGCAAGACACGCCTACTCGTTGATGATTAGTTTCCGAAATTATACTTGGATGACACTTTTATCAAAGAAGCAATCAGGTTTACAGGTTTCCTCGAAAAAAATACATTCATACCATACCATAAAGAAAAACTCGGAGCCTCAAAAACCGGTTTCAGCAGGGCTGTCCTATTGTGGTCCCCTCCGACCAGTTGATTTCTTTTTTTCTCCTGCCCTCGCCGCATAGGAGAGGCCTGCAAACCGCGCCCGAGGGCTTTGACTCTTGGACGTGTGGGGAGGGTTTGCTTGGATTCAACTGGGGCAGTTGAGGTTCCAACTGGGTATAACCAATGTTTAACAAATAAAAACATAAGTTGGCATATGGGGGCCCTTTTTGAACTATGGTGAAATATATCCATTTACGACTGGAACTGCACTTCCATGTATGTGCTTAGTGTCTTTGGGTTTTTGATCCAGATATACAAAGGAACAAGCCGGGGACTTATCAACCAGGATCATACCAGGGCTATTTAACCAGGTACTGAATGGAAATATGTCATGTCCAAGGGGATTTTTTCGGGAAGCAAGAGCCACCGTGTTGAGAATCCCAAAAGTAAATCGCAGTTTTAATCACATCCAAGTGATTAGGAGCTAATACTGTCAATATTTCAAAACTCTTAAGTGGTGTTTTGGCCGAAGTATCACATCCCCAAGCAACTAGCCTGATGATGCGGGGAATGATTGCAATGCTATTTGATTTCATGTTGGTGAGATAGAATGATTTGCACAGCTTGGAAAGTTCCATCAAAACTAGCGTCCATAGCGAAGCACCCGGTATGTAAAGACGACCAGAACAGGGAAAACACATAGGAAGAAGTGACCTGGATAGGACAAGTCCTCAATTTTTTGTCAAATACTATGCACGAGTTTTTTCCTCCCCCCAAACACATACTGACTAGACCTGGAGCGTTAAACATACTGCTTTCAGGTAGAGTTTGAGTTGGAAACCCATGAAACCTCTTCCCAACTCAGCTGCTGTGGTAAGATTATGTTGGATTGAATTTTGTTTACAAACACACACACACACAAAGATACCGTGATCAACACTGAAGATTAGTAAGTTGGTGACCGTGTATAACAGGTATAACATGTTATAACTCCAATAAGTATGGTTTATGATACCTAGAACCATAGCTAGAGGCTGTAGCCCAACTTATAACTGGGTGGCCTCACCTTGTATACAAATGCTAGACAAATACAGTTCTAACCCACTGTATTTGACTGTGATGGTGTTGATTTGGTCAATCTTCCCAGGGAAAGACCCTGACCATGGCAGATGCATTTCCCTCCCCGATTCAGAAATCCTGTGGGAAGTGACTCACACCAGGCTTGATGCAGAACTTGTTCAACATTTCCCTGAAAACTTGGAATGCTCCATACGTTTTTTTTTAAACGCAGAATATCACAGAATAATCTCTGGAGGTGCCATGGCCAAAACATGGTGAATATCCCCATAGAGGGAGCTTGTCATCAATCCATGAATCGGGATTTAATGGGATTTATATGGATATATACACGTTACAACAGCTCCCAATATGGGATGTATGACCACAAACCACATGACATGTTTTGACTATGGCACATATACATTAATTGTGGGTTTGATTGAAGATACAAATGGTAAATCATCATTGTCACTGTTTTCTATTGCAATTCTAGGTGTATACATCATTTTCAGACATGCCCAAATCATATATTCGTAGTTACATCTCTATAATATTCCCATTCAATATCCGTGATATTCCCATTATATCATATTATATCAGCATTTTTTTTAGTTACTAAACATCAATAGAGATGAGCCAAGCTATGCCAATTTCCTGCAGGGTAGCCATGGTCGCACCGAAGCTAGAGATCAGCGATGCGCAGATGAGAAGACCATGGGCCACTTGGCGGTAGAGCACAGTGGCATAATCTAACTTTAGTTAAGTGTTAATTAATTTATTGGGATGTAGATAGTTTAGTTGGTTTATAACTTCAATAGCTAGGGTTTATGGTAAATATATATGTAGATATTGTAGATATATCGCACTAGTTGATGGAGTTCATAAACAACTCGGGGGCCCATCTTGTGCCTTCATGGATTTTCCGGCCGGCGGGGTGGGAACTAATGGATCGAATCCTGGGTTACCGCAGATGAGATATCCCATCATAGAACATTTTTGTTGTTTAAACGAGGATGTAATGCGATGTGTCTATTAATATAATATATAATGGTTGCCCCACTGGTAATGACTAACATAGCTATTGAACATGGCCACAGAAAAAAATGATATTCCCAATAAAAATATTGATTTTCCATAGTTATGTTAGTTTACCAGAGGGTATATGCTACATAGACTGGGGGTTTAATCATGTTTAATCATGGAGGTTTGACCATAGAAACATGATGGATGTATGATGACATATAACTTGGAATAGAAACAACTTGATACAGTATGGACTAATATGGGGTATGTGGGTGTGTCTGACAGCAACGTACCGTATACATTGTCGTATATTGTCTGTACATATACCATTTTTATTGCAAATTAAGAAGACTTGATGATGAATCCACTGTATTTTCAGAAAGGATGATAGCAAAGGTTGTACCCATGCTTCACTCTTCGAACTGCACTTGGGTGTGTCTGAAAATGACGTATACCATTTCGAATTATTTCGAATTGCAATTTGAATAGGGAAATTTATGATAATTAAACCGCAGTGTCTGAGGGGTTTCCCCCTAAATTTCAGACAAATTTTCCTCACACCGCCTCCATCCTCAGTGAAAAAAGGACCCGAAAATGGAGGTACCGTTTTTGCGGGACATCTTTGGTGGGGATATGCCCTTACTTAGTCCTTACAAAGGCTAAGAAAATATGCCAGGTACCTCCAATAAATCGGTTCCTGAAAAGGACTCATATACCCTCTGGTAAACTAACATAACTATGGAAAATCACCATTTATTTTTGGGAAAATCAATTATTTCTATGGCCATTTTCAATAGCTATGTTAGTCATTACCAGAGGGTACATCCTGGCAGGAAAACTCCATGGAGTCTTTGTCCTACAACCCATTGGCGGCGCGAATCCATAGTCAAGTGATTTGGTGATCCACAGGACATGGGGAAAAAAGAATGGTAGAAATGGCAGCTGTGGGGGTGCAGGACGGGAGGACTGGGGTAACTTTGATGGATGTAAACCATAGTATACCCTCTGGTAATGACTAACATAGCTATTGAAAATGGCTAGAAATAGTTGATTTTCCCATTAAAATACATAGTCATTTTCCATAGCGAACTGTTAGTTTACCAGAGGGTAACTATGTAACTATGGTAATCACTATGGTGATGCGGGAAGAACTATGGTAATAACCAGTAACCTGGGTGTGCAGTAGGGCTTATCAATGGGTATAACTCTGGGATTCCAACCTCCACAAGTTGGGATATAATCCCTACAACTATGGTGAAATATAAGTCGCTTATCAGTGTAACTGCACCCCCAAGTACAGTGTGGATGGTAGATGTCATACAGCTAGAAATGTGATACGTCGGGTGAAGTTCAATCTTCTTTGACTCCGGTGAGGGAGCACATGAGTCAGCATGTGCCAAGGTCAAAGGTTGGATTAGATTGATTAGATTAAGCCAGATAGGGGGATGGTCTTCAATCCACGAAAAAAAGGGATGCGAAAAAAACTCGACGTATACCCAAGAGAAGGAATCCCATATTGGGATGGATGACCATGCACCATAATGGGATTCCACAATTCCACAATGTACCAGAACCATATTCCAAATTTACACCCAAGTGCATGCCGAACAAGATCCTAAATTAGTATATAGATTCCATTTATCCCATATTCCATGTCTTTGTAGTCATGTGCCATATTCCATTGTGGACTACCATAAACCATATTCCATAAACGTCCCATCTAACTTAACCATGGCACACAGCCGTGTTTCGCGGCTTCTAAAAAAATGGGTCATTGATGGGGATCGACTTGAAATACATGAGATACCCTTCGGGAATTAAACATGGGACGGAAATCCCCTGCACATATGGAGGTGTTCATGGGAAACTCATCTATAAGTTTTGGATTTTCTATTGCCATGTTTGATCACCAGACGGCATTGCCAAGCTCACATCTTAAGTTCAAGGTTTCAAACAATGTAATGTGCATTTTAGAGGTCCAAAAAGGGTATATAATTACCCCAAACTAAATTTATCCACTGCCCAAAATTGCCAAACTGCATGGCTTAAATTCTGACAAGTGGACAGTGTCTGGAGATGTTTGGCTGGTGATTGATACCAAGGATTCATCACCCTAGTTGTAGTTGTTGGCACCACATCCCAACTTATAGAGGTTTAAATCCCATAGTTGTTCTACCATGATCTACCCATAAAGCTAACCCCAATTTCAGCCCTAAGTAGATAAGTAGACTGCAACTTTGAATGTTTCCTAGATGATACCCTCCAGTAAACTAACATAACTATGGAAAATCACAATTTTTAATGGGAATATCCACTATTTCTATGGCCATTTTCAGTAGCTATGTTAATTTCCTAGATGATAAATGGTTGACCTTTGGATCTCTGCAAACTTCCCTGCCGCAGCCCTTTGCCGTTTTTGGTAGCGGCTGGGCGGGCTGCGCAAACGGCGGCGCTGCGGATCTGCGGTGCGTTGGGCCTGGGGCCTAGGATGTGTCGTGCTTCGAAGGGCGTGGGGACCCTCCGGACTCATCAAAGATGGACTTGAAACATGGTCAAAGGAAGTTTAGTTAAAACTTCCGAGTTGCGGACGATGGTTATGATTAGCATTCACACCATCATGTCAACCACATCATCAAGTAGTTGGGAAGTGGAACAATTCAGAAGCGTGTGAATTCACAGGTGAAAGCACTCTCGGGCGCGAAACCCTGTGTTTTACGTGTGAAGATGAGGGCGGAAAAATACCCACGAGACTGCAGCAATAGTTCAATTTGCACTTGAAAATCTTAAACTGGCGTGCTCGGAGTAGCGTCGGATTTGTGTGGTTGAGTCCGCACTGTTGACTCTGCGCGAACGTTGACGGCCGGCTCTGACAAATTGGCACGGCTGCACGCAGCAAGGCATTAGTGTGCTGCCACGCTCCTGCTATGCCGGATTGCAGCTGGAAGTTCCTAAACGCATTGTAACAGCGAAGAGGAGTTCTTCAGCATAGTGCCACACTTGCGCTGTGCGGAATTGCAGCTGGAGGTTGCAAAACGCATTGCGCAGGCTGCGCGAAGGTTGCAGAAGCTACAGAAGAGGTAGCTGGGAGGCATTTCAGAGCAGAACTCAGCCAAGAAGTAGCTGAGGAAGACGTGCCTGAGCGAAGAAGTCGCTCAGTGAAAAAGTAGCTCAACAAAGAAGGTGGCTCACCCATCCATCCATCCGTCCATCATCCATCAATCCGTTCATGTAGGCATTTATTCGTTTGTTCGTTCTTTCGTGCATTCATTCATTCCTTCATTCAACTTGTTGATTAGTTGGTTCAGTGATTCATTGGCTCACTGATTCACTGATACTACTTTTCGTTGCTTCATTGATGCATTGACTCACGGAGTCACTCATTCATTCATTCATTCATTCATTCATTCATTCATTCATTCGTACATTCATTCATCTATGCATGCATGCATTCATGTATTTGTTCAACGATTCATTGATCCATTGATCTGTTGATTCAGTGAATCAGTGATTCATCGGTTCGTTGATTCACTGATTCTTTGATTCATTGGTTCGTTGATTCATTGGTTCGTTGACTCATTGATTCGTTGATTCATTGGTTCGTTGATTGATTGGTTCATTGATTCGTTCATTCATTGGTTGAATGATTCGTTGATTCATTGGTTCATGGTTCAGTCAATCAGTGCATGTTTTTTCATCTCTAGTTGTGCATGTTTTTGTTCATGTCTTGTCGCATCTCAACCACCTCTCCCATTCTTTGATGCACTTCACAACTTCAACACTTCATCTGCCTCTCAAACTTCCGCCCCGGCCATGGCCTGACTAATGACGGTTTTGGGGATTTAGTGCTAATTCAATGAGGGTATTTGGGGAGATACTCATCGATTGAAAGATAACCATTCATCATTATGGCAATGGATTCCCATCAAATGGGATGGATGACCACAAGCCACAGTAACCCATGCAACTTGACCCTCGCACATATGTTTCAGAGATGTTTTGTGTTTTCTTTTAACAGACTTTGGTGGATATTCGGAATAATCATTCACCACTGATCCAGCAAAGTCCTGGACGTTGCCATGTTGGATCTCCCTAGCCACAGTTCTGTCATGCAGGGTTTAGTTTGGTGCAGTTCCCAGGGCACAGTGCTGATGGTATCAGGCTCAAATTTGGACTCAGACGCGCTTTATCGAATCTCCATCTTCAACGTTTTCGTTCTGATTTTTTTTGCCATGTTCCGCCCTGACATTTGGTGCCTCTTTGGCATTTGCATTGTTTGGATTTATTCCAGCGATGCTTCTTCGGCTGTTGCTTGCGACAACGATTCAGGACTCATTGGCTGGCAATTGCATCCACATTGGACCCGATTGGTGGTATTTGCATAGATTGTATTAGTTATGATCTATCATCCATTATCATTTTCATTTTGGTTGATTAAATCCCCTTCTCAGTTATAGTTATACCATGTCATATCATATCAGTGATACCTGGTTGATGAAATCCCCATTTTTTGCGTTCCTTTGAACCATTTTGTCCAATTTCGGGTTTCATCCGTTGCGGGCGTGGTTTTTTAAACGCTCAGGAGCTCTGGTGCAGGTGACCAAGCTGACGCCCGCCGAAGACACGGCTCAACTACCCCGAAGGGAACGCCGCCGGGAACGGCGCAGGGAACGAAGGGAACGGCGCAGAGGTGATGATGACGACAGCACGAGTCGTCCAAGTCCAGGTGCCGCGCGATGCAGTCGATATTTTGGCCCCAAAGAAAAATCCTTCAAAATCCAGAGATGGGAAATCTCACCCAAGAACGGTGGTTTGATGGTTAGTGGGGTCAAACTGATTGGTCAAACGGTGACGAATTCACTGGATAACCTTGCTCTCAACATCTCTCAACCAGGTACTACCAGCTTTCAGGCCTCCAGTATCACGGCCACAACGACATCCACAACGGTGGGATTCTCCAGCACAGCTGCAACCACTACCGGGCGTGCCACAACGGATCTTACGAGCACCACCGCAGCATCAAGTTCCACCGCGACATCAAGTGCCACTACAACGTCAAGTACCAGTACAACGTCAAGTACCAGTACAACGTCAAGCACCACTACAGCATCAGGTACAACCACAGCCTCAAGTACCAGTACAACGTCAATTACCACCGCAACATCAAGCACCACTACAGCATCAGGTACAACCACAGCCTCAAGTACCAGTACAACGTCAATTACCACCGCAGCATCCAGCATCACTACAACATCAGGTACAACCACAACATTAAGCACCACCTGCCCCTTCCAGCAAGATGTAACAATAAGTTTCTCATTTGGTTTCGTCATGGCAGGGCTTGGTGAAAGTCAGACTTTTTCTTCCGTTGGATGCTCCAACGAAACAGTCGGCGGCGTGGCAGTTCTTACAATTAATACTAATACACCCGTTGCAACACAATGGATTCTTGATAGCCCATCTCTCATTCAAGTGGTCGGTACTGCACCCGCTGCCCCACCCGCTGGGGTGAGTGTCAGCATACCTATTTTCGCTGGGACCAAAAGCCATGGAGATTGGAAATTAGCAGTAAATCCTTTTTCGGATGCCTCAATATCAAGCACCCTGGAATTTCAGTCCGTAGATTGTACTGGGAACTGTCCTTTACCATAGAGACATCACGTCAAAGAAAGAGCACGAAGATTTCGACGAAGAGATGGCGTTTTAAGATGTTTTGAAGTTATTTTTGTGATGTTTGCCTCAGGCTTCCCTTTTATAAACCCGAAGCGAGAGCAAAAAAGGTGGCGGCGAGATGACAAACAAGTGGTCGAAATGTTCGCAAAGGAAGATTTCCACATGCCTTTAGCCACCAGAGTGAAAATGAGGTTGGCTCGATGCTTTAAAAGCTCCCAACAATTCTGATGGTCCCCAACAGCCGGTGTGGAATAGCTCAGCCGGATACAGCTGGGAATATGATCTTTCGGTCGAGCAACCAGCTTTACCTTGATTTGCTGATGATTTGTTATTACATGTTATTACGCATTTTCCAAGTGATTGGTTAGTAACGGGAAATCCACTAGTTACGATTTTCAAGGTGTTATTTTTGTTTCAAGATTGACTCTACGTTGACTCCCAGTATCAAATCAGCGTCTCAGTCCTCTACACCAGTCGGCAGATTCCCATCATAGGAAATCTTGAATCCACATATTGACGCTTAAGATCACAATTGTGATACTTCAAATCCCAGATGTTGATGCTCAACCTGCACGAACTGAACTCAAAATCGAACTTTTGATGGCCAAGATATGCCAAAAGCAACTCTTGATGTTAGCAAAATCCTACTTTTTGATGGATACCTTCTGGTAAACTAACATAACTATGGAAATCACCATTTTTAATGGGAAAATCCACTATTTCTATGGCCATTTTCAATAGCAAACTGCTAGTTTACCAGAGGGTAGATGGGTTCCAATCCCCGGATTTTTTTTGGGGAAAGATCCGAAGTCAGGCCATGCAGCTCTTTCTCCGCGACCTCCAGGGTTCCACAGTAACCCTGGAGGCGGAAGAACAGCAACAGGTGAGTCAGCTGAAGGAGCCATGGGAAGGTGTGGGGTTGCCCCTTGAGAGGGGGACCTCCAAGGGATTTCATGAGGATTTCATGAGGGATTTTTGAGAGATGGGATTGAACGGTGATTTTTTTCGGATCTGGATCTGGAAATTTCCATGGGATTTAAGGGGAGATGAGGGGATGAATACCTCGTCACTACCCTTATGATTGGATTTTCTTGTGATTTATGGGATTCAATGGGAATAGAATAGTGTTTCCATGGGGATACCATGGATTTCATGGTATTTTATTGGATTCTATTGCATTTTTTGGGGTTCTCATGGCAACTGTTTATGGGATTTTCTGGCAATATGATGGGGATGATAGAATGGGATGTTAAATAAGCAACTCGAATTGTTTTCGTTTGGGTGGGATATATCGATCAATGGGATAGATTCATACATATGTGTTTCAATGATGATAGGAAATCATGAACCAATGAAAACATCGGATGAACTAAATTTGAACATCTTGTTAAACAAAATGCATTGGTTCGCATGCTTCAGCCCAAAACACAAAAAAACACATTGGGATTTGAACATTCAGAATATCCAACAAACATAATTTCGGATGCAAGGTTTATGAAGATTGAACTCATGTATCACTGATTTTTGCACCTTAAAAGCTATGATAAGGTTTGATCTTCTTGAGGTCCTGAATTTGAAGAAACCTGCTGTGATCCATCGGGTCGCCCCGCTGGAACTGCTGGAACCATTGGGAAAGGCGGGGAAAATTCAAGGCGGAAAGTCATCGAAGAAGTACTCTTCGCAGAGCTTGGTGAATGATTGGTCGATTTTTCAAGATGTTTCAACACATTGTGGAGGAATGGTTCAAGTCCCATCTGGAATGATGTGTGTTTTTCTTCGTACTTTTTCAGGGGTATCCAAAGTCAGCGACAAATCTGGACAGAGATATGACATGACCTTAGTTAGGATTTGAAATTGTAAATCATCCAGATATATACCATTCATGGAACAAAAAATAGGTTTGGAACCCTAAAAAAAATCCTCCAAAGTTTCCAGCCATCTGGCGCTGTTCAGAGGAGCAATTGGTGGCACTTTCGGATGTTCCAAGCAGCGAGCCCGGGATCCTGAGATTCCGACTGCGAGGATCCTGAGATTCGCATCAGCTGTGGTTAAAAGTGTAATGTGCGTATGGGTACCCTGGTAGCCTACCCTAAAATAGCCTAGAAATAGCCTAAAATAGCTTTAAACAGCTAGGTAATGCATGGTTATTCCATGATGGGCCATACCTTAAAAAATTAAAAAATTATTCCAGGGGACTATCCCACATCCGGAATAATTTTTCTGGAATAATTATATCCAGAATAATTTTGGGAGGTTGGCTGCTAAGGGGGTCTCTTGATGTCAAAGGTAATAGCAGAATAATTTAACTAGACATACCCTGGAATAATTTCTATATATAGAAATTATTCTGTTACTAGTTTTACATACATGTCTACATGAAACACCATGCAAAAGATTGAAACACACAGAAGGGAAGCAAGTATATTGGATATACCTGGGTTCTCATCTCCGTTTGCGCGCGTCTAAATGGTCGCAGAAGTTAGATATATTGAATATACCTGGGTTCTCATCTCCGATTTTGTGCGTCCAAATGGCCTTAGAAGGCAACTATAATTGAATTTTCCTGGGTTCTCATCTCCGTCTTACGGGTCCAAGTGGTCTCAGAAGGGAGGTATATTTGTATATGCCCGGGTTCTCGTCTCCAGAAGGCACGTAAGGCAAGTATATTGAACATACCTGGGTTCTCATCTCCGTTTTTGTACGTCTAAATGATCTCAGAAGGCAGGTATATTTTCGTCTCCCTTTGAATTGTAGCTGGGTTCTCATCTCCGTTCTTGTGCGTCCAAATGATTTCAGAAGGCAGGTAAGGCAGGTATATTGAGTTTACCTGGGTTCTCATCTCTGTTTTTA
>BGPT01000186.1:370657-380955 GCA_003297045.1 Symbiodinium sp. clade C Y103 | reverse complement strand
TATCCAGTTCTTCTATGGCTATAAACATCAAGCGGGCGAAAGAGAGAATGGGTGTAGTCATAGACTGTTGCAGCTTGCACACCAGCATTGTCCTTTTTTCACAAGCTGGTATACATATCAAGGACCACAGGAATAGTTTTGGGGAAATTCAAGGGTTGACAGAGAACGCAGTCTCTATTGGTCAAGACGTAAAATGTAGTCAGCAGCTGTTACAGCCTGTATTAAAAGATTCTCCACATGAAGAATTTATTCACAAGGTGGTCAACATGTCAGGGACCCCTGGAATAATTCTAGTCGCTTCGCACCGCCAGAATGTTACAGCCTGCATGAAAAGATTCTCCGCATGAAGAATTTATTCACAAGGTGGTCAACATGTCAAGGACCCCTGGAATAATTCTAGTCGCTTCGTACCGCCAGAATGTTACAGCCTGCATTGAAAGATTTTCCACATGAGGAATTTATTCACAAGGTGGTCAACATGCCAAGGACCCCTGGAATAATTCTAGTCGCTTCGCACCGCCAGCACCCCCATGATATGACAGGCTACGGCTACGGGCTGGAAGCGGGAATGGAAATTGCGGGGGTCGGGGATAGCCTGTCCAAGTTGGGGCCATGTNCAGGCTACGGCTACGGGCTGGAAGCGGGAATGGAAATTGCGGGGGTCGGGGATAGCCTGTCCAAGTTGGGGCCATGTTTGCCCAAGTTGGGGCCCTTGTTGCGAAAATATACTCCATACCCTAAGAAATTATTCTGGGGGTACGTGAGATGTTGGAGACCCTAGGAATAATTTCAGGTGGGCCACGGGAGCACCAACGGTGAGCACCGAGCACCGATGGAATTGATCCACACGCCCCTGTGGTGTGGCACCCGACTCATCTCTACGTCCTCCACGTTGTCCTGTTTCGCAAGAAATTGTTTCAACATAATGATAACATACGATTTCCAAAAATTGACGGCGGGGGTTACCTAGGTATGGTATGTGTGAAAAATGTGCAAACTCCCGAGCTGAAACTGTACCATGATTCATTGATTGAACTCATTTGCCCGACCCCTCAACTATCACGCTCCGCACCTTCGGTGCACAAAGCCNCAGAGGCTTACAATTTTCATCATGTCCTGAGAACTTGTGGTGTTCAAGAGTCATCAAAGAAATACTTCAATCCTAGGGATTCCAATCCCAATTTTTTGCGTGTTTTTGCTTAAAAACAGCAAAAGGGGCATTTGATCCAGGGCAATTCCGACAATCCAAAGCATGTATTGAAAAGAACCAAACAAAAACAAATAAAAACAAACAATTACAAAGAACCACACCTTACCACAAATACAAACATCAAACAAACAAAAATCAGAAACACAAATTAACAAACTAAAATACCTGAATCAAATTTTGGTCGGAACAAGACAAATAACGGACAATTAAACAAAAAATGTTGAAGTAAAACTAAAATTAAAAACGAGCATATATCATATATGAAATGAAAAAAACGGAAAATCTGTATTCTGGTCGGAACAGCAAAAACAAGGGAAGCATAGGAAAACAAAAAACATGAAAATGGGTTCACAATTGACCCCTCCTTTTGGCGGATTTCTATCCTTTTCACATACTTTCTGAACAGGCACCCTTGCATTAGGACCCGAGGACTCAGAAATGAAATGTCCTGAAATACCCGTGACAATTGCCAATGATATGTTTTTATATTTTTTTGGCATTTGTTTGCCCAGTATCCTGGTTTTGCGGCGGAACTCATTCTTGAACCCAAACCCATTTAAAACACGATGTAATCACATGATTTTGAATTAGATTAGATGGTCAAGGATATCAGAGTCTCCCTGGATGCCGGGGTCAAGCATTTTGATCATGGATGATCACCATATATTTTTGGGGGCGCAGGGTGCGTAGACATTTCGCAAACCAAGCAGACAAAGCAACGATGTGAGGGAAAATGAACGCAGAAGAGCCGTTCTCAAATGCGCAATTTCTANAGGGTGCGTAGACATTTCGCAAACCAAGCAGACAAAGCAACGATGTGAGGGAAAATGAACGCAGAAGAGCCGTTCTCAAATGCGCAATTTCTAAATTGCGCTGGGATTTTTTTAGGATATGGAATATTCAGGGATTTGCAAGTGAAGGATGGCAATAGAACGCGATACTAATTTGAAATCTCAATTAAGAGCAAACCTAAAATCCAATCAAGCAATTGTAGTACAATCAAATAACCTCAAAGAATTGTGCTCGGTCAATTCTGGATGTTCTGAACTGCTAGGATATATACGTATTAATTAATATCATATATAGATGCTTTGGGGTAGCAGCAACCATTGCCAACAAATGCCCACGAAGGTGCAAAGAACAAAGTGTATGATTCTAAGAANATGGTCTGCCACTTTAGAAGAAAATATTCCATGAACTCAGCCAGATAGCAGAATAATTTTCGGAAAGTATGTGGAGGGGGTCCAGAATAATTTTAAATTGTTCCGAGGTACCTCCGGTAGCCGGGGGGTCTAAGGTATGGGCCATATTCCATGTTATTCCCCCAAAGATGGTAATAGGTTTTGACCCATACCCATGTGTGTGTTTTCCAACTGATGGAGATTGACCATATTTACCTATCCATAGTGGGATCATAGATGGTTCATTGCCGTGAAATGCATTGAACTCAATGGGAGATTTTCCAGCAAACCATGTTTGATTACCACCGGGGATATATCAATTTACATCAATTGCCATGAGAAAATATGAGAAAATCCATATCTACCTTCTATTCCACATTATAAACCCATGATAGTTGGTTCAAGCCATCATAAACCCATTATACATTACCATTACATTCCATTAGAAGCGCATTATAGTTGGTTAAAGCCATTCCCATGCCATTCCCGTATTATTGTCTTTATACTCCCATTGTATTCCCATTATAAGCATGGGAGATTACTAAAGTGGAAGCATAGTAATGTTGGTCATCTTGGTGGGCTTCGTTTTCCAACTCATCCGTACGAGTGGCATTGCAAAAGGGTCAGATTTCTGAGAAAACAGATGCTTAAAGTGGTTTAAATAACTTTAAACATGTAGAAACACATTTTGATAATGTCTGAATGTGTAGAACATACTCAAAGTGTTTGGTTCTTCGACTGGGTCGTGACCCTTCATCGTATCTCCACAAAATCCTATCGGGTGTGGCCTATGGGGAAGGTGACTGTGGCTGTGGCTGTTGGAAGCAGAGTGCAGTTCATTGGGGAAACCTGGGACCTGTAGTTCAGTACACCTTAGTCTGGTTATCAATAGATATAAACCAACAAAAACCTATATCATCAAACTAGTGCATGATTTTGCTTGTTCATCCACAGTATGTACCCATTTTATATAGATAGATCTACAGTTAGTTTGGGCTATAAACCAACTTAAAACTGGAAAAAGGATTGGGTTGGTTATCTATATATTGTATATATATAATTATATATACATATATGTATCCAGCCATTTTATCAAACTGACCGTGACTTACGTATCATTTTGGGGCCCTTCCTTCGCTGGTTGCCTCTGAGGCAATGCCTCCTTTTCGGTGGTCGTTCCTTAACGGATCTTGAGACCCTTGCCGAATGCCAGGGGCCTTGGATCAGAAAAAGGGGGCTTGGAGGAGCATTCCATTTAGGAACTGGTTAGTAATCATATAGTTGTAAACATTTTTTTGATGGGAGAACTCCACTTAGGGATACTTCGGAGACTTACTAACTATGATTATTAATCACTTACTATGCTTATAACTATGCTTGCAAGTGTCATCTACCATAGTTACTGGAGTTATAAACCAACTCAGCAATCTAGGGGGGGCCGCATCTGTTATATGGGATAAACCACTTAGGGAACTTGCGATCACCAGGGTTATCAGCCACTTGCTAAGTAGGATGATCGTCCCAGTATATGACCCATTAGACATTGAGGCATTTCTATTTACGGGAAAATTGATCCGGGGTTGACCTTCAATTGTGGAAGAAACCCTCAATCATGGGAAATTTTGGAAGAACTTCTAAACCATTGTTTGGATAAATGGAAGAAGTGTCTTCATAACTTGGGTAATCAATCCCATGGCCCTAAGATTGACAGCGGATTAACCATCAAAAGTGGGGGTTCAACATGGTTTTATGAGTCATCCTGAAATGGTAAGATATGTCAGTCGTATCCCCTGATTTGTTGGTGAATATCTTCATACTGATGTCTTCCCGCTGTTCATGAAATTCCCGTCCCCAGCAGGTCAGAGTGATTTTTTGGAGTTTTGCAAGTGTGCAAAAATCCCGGGTTCAGTGATCACAATCGGGATTTTCTTTGGTTGATGCAGTGATTGTTGTTGGTTGATCAGGTATTTTTTCTTGGTTGAGCAGGTCACTTGGAAGGATTTGGAACATGAACCCATGTGGTAAACTGCCATAAGCCATCCCAAAGTCATCACCACAAATGGGTTGCATAGACCATCCTCATGTGGTAGATTTATCATTGGGTTTACCACATTATACTTGTACAGTGGATTAGTGACGTGTACCGATGGTTGAAGTAGAACCCCTTGTTGGACACGCCCAAGTAGCTTCATGTCAGCAGATGGGCGTCCTCATGAATGCATTGGATCCTCACTTTCTGGATCATTCTACTTTTAGATTCTAACCTCTGACAGTCAAACATGGCAATGAAGAATCTACCATTTCTTCATATTGAAGAATCCACCATTTCTTCATTTTTCATTGTAAATGTCCATTTAGTGTGGGGATTCTTTTCCGTGGTTCCCTATGTTTTTTGTCCTGTAGTACCACAGAAAGTTCCGTGGTGAGCCTGCGACTCTTGAGGCGGATTGGAGGAGGGATCCACTCTCTTCTTGAACTTGGAACTTTGCCACTTGGCATCTGATTTGTTGGTTCAATGGATTGGTGAATGGGAAAATTTGAACCGGAAACCATGGTTTTTACCATGAAATATAGAGGTTTCCGGTTTCAATTTTCCCTTAAACCAATCCAATGATTGGTGGTTGGAAGGTCGAAAGAATGGTATTTAACTAAGAAGAATGGTGATACTTGTATAGCGGGATATATTTCATGGGTATGATTTGGGTGTGTTTGAAAATAGGGGGTATCTGCAAATAACAATTTTAAGAGGGACAATTATGACAATCCATTGGAATTGGGGGGTGCAGTAGTTTCAGACAAATCCGTTTGGAAAATCCATAGCACCACAATACCAATTTCAATTGGGAAAATGATGAGAAGCCATTGGATTTTGGGATACCCTTCCTTCAGACAAGCCCATATATTGACATATCAAATTCCATGGATTATCGACCCTTTTTCCTCATGACATGGGACTACTGGCAAGGTTGGAACCCAGTAGAATGGCACTTGTTCCAATCCTCCTGGATGTCCAAAGGTGGTGGTGGCAAGAAGCGTGGGAACCCAGTTGATAGATGTGAACTCGGCCGTACATTTGGATGTTGTTTGAGAGAAATTGGCCAGGTATAGGTAGTTGGGGATTTCAGTCAATGGTTAAATATGCCAAATTCAAGTGGTTCAATGGGGAAACATGGTTGAACACCTTAGCAAAATGGATATATGCAGTCTATACCCACATTTATCCAAGCATTTTTCTGCGATATTCTCCAAACAAATCTAATTCATCCTATAAACATTTTCAATTTTGATATTTTGGATTGTTTTTCTCGTTACCCATGGCCCCATATGAATTCTCTGAGATTTTTTTTTGTGCTCAACCCCTGCTGCAAGGCGAAAGAAGAAGACCTACACCAAGCCCAAGAAGATCAAGCACAAGAGGAAGAAGGCACAAGGGAAACTGAACACCTGTATCATGGGATTGGGTTAAGGGAAAATTTACAGGAAACCATTGATGTTCCTAGGAAATATAGGGGTTTCCTGTAAATTTTCCCTTAACCCAATCCAATGACTGTAGTAATGCTAGTAAAGCGACGCTACAAACCACCCATATGTTGGTTTATACCATATACCACCCATTTTTAGATGGTTGGTAAATGTGGGGATGGTGGGTTTACCTTTGCTTTTCCAATGTAGTTGAATCACCATCAAGATAATAGGTAAATCACCTAGCTAACCATTATTAACCATTAACCAACCATCAACCATTAACCAACCACTAATCAACCGTTAGAATGGTCGGAACCAACATTAAAACAGGGTATTTTTCTCGGAACCAAGCGATGGTGGATTTGCCAGCTCTTGGATTCGGAGCACGGGAAAGAGCCATGGCTATTTCTGGTTCTTTTGAGTGCCAGCTATATATATATATATATTATTGTATATACACATGTGTGTGGTAGAGGCATTGAACCATTAATTTAATCGTCAACGTTTCGGACGGTGAACAACCGCCAAAAAAAGGCACCGTACTTGAAGGACCACCGGTTGCGATCCGTGGGATGATCCTCCAAGTAATATCATGTATCCCTGCAAGAGCCGCTAAGAGATGCCCGTGTTTGGAACAGCGCAAAATGTGGTGTGGCATCAAAATGTGTTTGTGGGTGCATGTTGAGTTCAGCAGATTGCATGGTTTATTATCCTTTTGATGAGTACTCTCATATGTGCCATGGTCATAGGTCGTTTTCCCATAAAGGGGATTGGTCATCAATCCGTTAGTAGGGATTAATTACCCAGCATAACCCAATATGAGAGGTTTCAACCTGGATGTCCTATATGGAGTTTTCCTAAAATGGGGGATCCCCAAGTCCCCATGGTTGTTTCAATACTAAGTCATGGTCTAATTTGGATGATTTGGGATACCCTCACGACTTAGGAAATCTGTATTTGTATATCCATAATATGCTACTTGTTGGTTGTATTCCCATTATATCCCCATGAAACCCCACCGCATCCCACTACAACCATCTTGGTTCACTGGCATTGATTTACCCTCTGGTAAACTGTTACAGAACTATGGAAAATCACCATTTTTATTTGGTAAATCGGTAAATCACCTATAAAGGGCCATTTTCAATAGTTATGTTAGTTTACCAGAGGGTATATCCCATGAAATGGCCCAGTCGAAATAGTTGATTTTCCCATTAAAAATGATGATTTTCCATAGCAAACTGTTATTTTACTTCCACAGATCCCTCCTTTTTTCAAAGGTGAAGCTTGCTGTCTTGAAGTTCTACAAGGTGGACTCCAACGATAAGGCGGACCCGGTTCACCCGCCCGGTGGACCGCTTGACCCATCCGTGGGTTGGCCACGGTTAAAACATGGGGTATGTTCCCATAAAAGGGATTGGTCATCAATCCAACTACCTAGGGATTTGGACTTTCCCGTTATGTTTGGATTCCCACTATGGGATAGATGACCATAAACCATCTACCATACTTTGACCATCGCACAGAAAAACGAAGCACAAGCTCTCTACTGATGTCCATCAAAACCATTGTCAAAGCTGACGATCTGGCCATAAATGACTACACCCTTGAAATTTGAGATGGAAAACAGGTTAAAGGCCAAGAGTACTATTGAATGCAATGCTTCCATGTCAAGGGGCATACCTACAGTTGTTTGCCGCTCAAAAGATGGAGTTGTTGGTTCTTTCTAAGGGACTAAGGTCCCTAAACAAGGCAACCGACTGAGCCCGTATTGAATCTTCGAATCAGACCTCCCGAAAGCCAGACATGGACAACTGAGTGGTAGAAGATGTTTTCTCGCATTTCAGGCCTGTTTGATGGTTGGATGACTACATCACTGCATGTTGAATTGACTTTTTGGACAAACAGCTCCGTGTTTTTTGGTACCACATGTCCCGCGAGTTCGGTTCCGTTCATCCGAAAGCCACCAGGAAGTTCTTCAAATCCGAATCCGATCCTCAGATATCCCCAGGTGACCCGATTGAGACGCGAATGCCCTCATGAGACTTGCGGCCCTGGAGTGCCTTGGCTCTGGGCGAATCGAAAGGCGAAAGTCAAACTCCGTGAGTTGGGGGGATAGCACAGGTTAAACCATGAGACAAGAATGGGATGTAATATGGATATGTAATGGAATTGAGGTTGAGCCAATCACCATCTTTAGTCAATGGATTGGTTTCCTGAAATCTTCACTGGAAACTGGAAACGCTAGCAACACCTCATACAAGGTGAGGCTCCGGTGCGAGAGCCAAGCTGACTCACATAACTTGCTTTACCATGTTTAACTCAGGTTTAGAGTGGATATGATATAACTAATTATACTCAATGGTTTTGATAAGTAAACTTGTAACTGGGGAGGCCAACTTGTAGTAAATAGGCACACTAGTAGTAACAATATGTAAAAAATGAGAGTAGTAAGGATATGTATCTATATGTAACGATGTGTAATCATAATGTATTGTGATAGAGTAAGAATGTGGTGAATTCTTATTATAATTGCAATACATTTTTTTGTACATGGTACATTGTGATTATTGTAATACATAATGAGTAAGAATGAAACACCATGTACTTATTATGTCTTAAACCCAATGTGTGTAACCCAATTTGGTATATTTTTTTGAGATCTTTGAAGGACTGCCAGTCATGGTTGGTCACCTGGGATGGGTGACGAATACCAGATGACAGCCGGTGAACTTTACGAAAAGAATGGTGATTTCACTAAGAACCAGGAAAAGGATGACATTTACCCTCTGGTAAACTGTTACATAACTATGGGAAATCCCCGAACTATGAAGGTTTATAGCTGGGAAAATCATCCAAAATTAGTAGATCTACTAAATGATCTACCCTCTGGTAAACTAACAGTTTGCTATGGGAAATCACCTAATTTTTCATGGGAAAATCCATTGTTTCAAGGGCCATTTTCAATAGCTACGTATAATTACCAGAGGGTAGTTGATGGAATACGATGGAATTTTCTGGAGTTTCGAAAAAATCGATTGATGGAATTTACTGACTTTCACTCCATCGCCCGATAAGTCTTTGACCCATCCAAATGCTGATTTTTTTGAGAGCTTTTCCTCTACTTTGATGGCAGCTCTGCCGAAGTGAAAACAGACCATTTTCATGTAGGGAGTCGTGAGAGTAAATGATAAACCTGTGGATTTGGGATTGCGCATTTTTATCCCACTCCGAGTGATACTTGTCGACCCCGCAGTATGTACATTCTACAGATTCTACGCATTAGCCATGCATCTGTTTTTTTCCAGATTCTGGAATCATTTTTGGAACATTTTTTGGCAATGTTAAATAATTGTTGACTCGATCCTTGGCAGATGATGAATTTACCACGTAGAATTTGGGTCCGGAATTTCTGTGGGACAGCCTAGACAGCTGGAGAGTATCATGAGATCAGGGTGCACCGATCAGAAGCTCCACCCTCTCAATCTGGTTGATCTGGGATGTAGCTGAGGTTCTGGTAGCTGCAGCCCAAAAAAACATAAAAAAACACCATGGCCCAGTGCACCACGGCCAACTGCAGTCACCCACTGCCACGGTGCGTGAGGTCTTTATGGCCATGCACTTCAATCGCTACTACTGCCTGCTGAACCCAGCACCAACGGGTTGGAGGGATGTAACACTCAAACTCGGGGCCCCACGAAGGCCTGGGATACCCTAAACTTACTTGGGGTAGGTTGGTCGACCCAGAATTTATGGTGTTTTTGGATATGACACTTATGAACAAATGCATTTTGGAGGGTTGATCATTTTGTCCCATACGAATATGAAGTTATCATGAAGGCACAATGAGCTCCAATCATGAAAACAAAATTGCAGAATCATCAAGAACGGGGCATCGTCCTTCTCCCAGTGGGTTCCCTTCTGAAAACTGTGGGAATCCGGTCATTCCTCCACTGTCTTCAACGTCATGCCATAGTCAGTTTGAAGCAAGGGGATAACATGGCATAATCTACTGCATAGAATGTGAAACTGGGTGAATTTGATAGTTAATCCATGAAGTCAGTAGATGGTGTAAATCATGGTCAAACCAGCAAAGTTCCAGTTGTTTTGTGCCTGGAACCCCAGTTCCAACCAGAAATAGCCATGCTTGTTTTCCCTATGGGCTCAGTATCCCTACATGCCTTTTCTGGTAGGAACTGGGAAACCGCCATGGCTATTTCTGGAACTTGGGGTCCAGGTGGGAAGTATACCCTCTGGTTACTTAACATAGCCATGGAAAATCCCTTATAAATGGAGGTTTTAATGGGAAAATCATCCAAAATTAGCAATTTTCCATGGCTATGTTATTTCAATCATTGGCCTGTTTAAAGGGCTGTTTGTGTCCACATTGACCATATAGAGATGCCTTCTCCAAAACACAGCCCGAAACACAGCCCCAAACA
>BGPT01000186.1:356126-368684 GCA_003297045.1 Symbiodinium sp. clade C Y103 | reverse complement strand
AGCCATTGCCAGTTCACATGTGCCCTTTCAATCCACTTGGGTTCCATCTTCACCTCAGTGCTTCCGCAGCCTCTGGGGAATGAGGGTTCAAGGCCCTTTGCAGGAGGGAGGGCGTGCTTGAGCAATAGCGCTATCAGTGACGCTTGCGGAGGTCTTGACAGACCAGGTGCCGATCTGACAGCAGGTGGTGGCTTCGCAGGGAAAACAATCGGAAGTGCGCTGGACAGGGTTCCAGGTGGTGTTGTGCNGAGGTCTTGACAGACCAGGTGCCGATCTGACAGCAGGTGGTGGCTTCGCAGGGAAAACAATCGGAAGTGCGCTGGACAGGGTTCCAGGTGGTGTTGTGCCCAGCTACCAATTGTCATTCCGACAACATACATACATACATACATACATACATACATACATACATACATACATACATACATACATGCGCATTTTGTGTATGAATATATATATATATAAAAAAAATATACTATATCTCAACATTATTAAACATTATGTGTTTATTTATGCATTTTATATGTATATATTCTGCATTTTATATATAACCACCTGATTTGAGATGTTGACCCAAAACACAACTCTTTGAGATGTACCAGCATGGTGGCAGTAGACTGCCACTTTTCTGGTGCTGATTTTTTTGTGGCCCAAGGTACGTGAACGACAAGTGGATGCTGCTAAGATACTGCCGGAGACCCTCCGTGGCCGGCACCTTGGAGGGGGTCAGTTCCTGGTGGTCTCAGATCTGCCGTGTGATGCCGTGTAGGTTCAAAACGCCGAAGCAGCCTTGGAAGGCTTGATGCGAATGTGCCCTGGCCGGATGGGGAACTGGAACTGGGCACCAGTTTGGTAAATCATCGTTTATAAAGGGAAACATGTGCATCCATTTTCCATGGCTATGTTGAATATTCATGAATTTTCGCAGGGTATCTGTTTTTTGCTATCCATGGTGAGCAATCATGAAATATCTATAAGACTTCACTTTGGCCAATGTATGTAATTGAAGGACGTGAGAAGGACTGAACTCCCGGAGAGGGCGATGGAGAGAGATAAGGACAATCCTGGGAGATTTTGTCTATATATTGCTCTTCATCCAGAAGAGGAGTTGGAAAGTCGCATCATTTTTCTTGTCTGACCAAGGCGATTTGTGTTGCCGTGGCTCTTGCCAATTATGATGGCAAGCACCTCAAATGTGGGGAGTTTCCAAAGTTTTTGAGCTGGAACAGACATGGAACACCCTAAAGAAGTGGACGGCCGTTGTCGGGTTGGATGTGGGATTACAGTGTCTTCAGAGAGTAGGTGAAGAGTTTGTTTCAACAAACAAAAACACATGGGGATTTCCAAAAATGGTGGTACCCCTAAATCATCGATTTTCCTAGGATTTTTCCATTATAATCCATCCAGCTATTGGCAGATGATTTAAATCGTTGCATGGCCTTTTCGCAACCCCGATCTGAGGTCTATTTCTTGCGACCCTGCTTCAAGCACACTGGAGCGCTTAGTATTGCCTGGGGCCTGAGGAGGGGGGAGGAGCAAATGGAGCAGCTGATGGCTCAAAAGCGGTGGAAATCTCTGGGTTTTTTCCAACATGGCAATTTGATGTCTCAAGATGTCAGGCTGGATGAGCAAGCATTGTTTTCTTCCATGATAAGCGTTGTCACCATTGTCTTCTCGGGTGCCCCACTGTTCGACAAAGCCATAGTCGTCATGCCACCCAGTCATGCCACTGCTGCAGAGATCACCTGTGATGGAGAGGAAACATGTGAAAACTTGGGCGCGGAAAAACGGTGCGTTCGAAAAAAAAATCATGGGATCCCTTGGTCATTTTACATTGTGCGGACGGTAGCCATTTGGCTGCCACCTAGGGCAGGAAAAGATGTTTGCAGCGCTCTGCCACTTCGAGTGGTAGTTCGGAGCGTTTGGTCGATCCAGGTCGGTGCGTCGGTGGCTTGAGCATTGACCTAGGTGGAGCCATGCCGACGTATGCAGCTATGGTGGCTGAGGTTGGCGAGGAGGAGGTGATGCGTACTCCTGATGTACGTGCAGGTGATGACGGCGGTGTCCGAGGCGGTGATCTGAGTAGTGGGTCTTTTGGTGTGGGCCGAGGCAAAGGTCGTGGTAGTGGTTCGGTGGGACGGTCGAGTCCTGGGGATGAGGGTTCTCTAGATGGCCCCTAGCATTTTCAGATGGGTTCTGGAGATGGTAGTGGCAGTAGCGCAAGTGGTGAATGGGAGGCGGCTTCAGCGAAGTCATGGTGGGGTAGCCGGAATGAGAACTGGTCTTGGGATCGTAGTGGCAGCTGGTCCAATTACTACAGTAATTGGGAATGGGTTCCGCAGCCAGATCCTTGGGCTACGTGGTACAACTCACGTGAACAGCACGATCATGGCCAAGGACCGCATCAAGGACAAGATCATCGTGGCGTGCATTGTCGAGGCGATCCTCTTCCAGCCGATTGCAGCTCGGGACAAGTTCAACGCAGCGATTCCAGTCAAGGGCAAGGGCATTCAAGGCGTACGGCATCTCCGGTGAGTCCACAGGCCGCTCGTGATGTGTCAGGGTCATTGCCTTCTGGTGAGACTGGAGGAGTTGGCGAAGTTAAGGAACTAGTGTCCGCAGGTGAGAGAAAGGGGAAGGCGTCGTCATCTTACCCACCAATCTTCCGGGCGAAACCTGGGGAGAGCTACAAGGAGTGGCGACGTTCTGTGGATTTCTGGCTTAGTGGTGAGGGTCATTCAATTCCACCTGAACTTGTGGGCCCGAGAACTATGGTGCAGCTTCGAGATCGAGCAGGTCAGTTGGTTCACCATTTGTCCAATTCAGATGTGAACAAGGCCAATGGGATGGAGGTGATCATGCGAGAATTGGAGAAGAGCCCAATCATCCGACAACTGGACAGGCACAAGGTGGACCAGCATCGAAAGAAGCTGATGCAACTTCGGCGCTATCCTCAGGAGAGCATGGAATCCTACATCACCCGCGGCAGCATTTACCGCACTCAGCTTCAAGCATTAGATCAGGCGATGGCCATGGGTGAGTTCTTTTACACTGGTTTGCTGCTGGATGGTGCTCGGGTGAGTCGAAAGGATCGAGTTATGATCAAGACAAGAGCAGGTTCTGATGAGGAGGAAGCCATCACGAATGCGATGATTGAATTGGCTCCAGAACTTGAAGGAGAACAAGGATGTCCTATCGGCTATTCGGAGCCCAATGCAGCAGCTCGCCAAGGTGATGACTTCTTGGTTCAACGTTCAGATGGCGTTTCACGCTATGCGAAAAAGGAGGTGAATGCGGTTGAGGCTGAGGGCGCACCATGGGATGAGTGGGAACAAGGAATGGAAGAAGAGGGAATCCCTGAGGAGGAGGCCGATCAGCTTCCGCCCGAAGTTGTTCAGGCAGTTCATGAAGCATACGCTCTGCAATTCAAGGCCAAGCAGAAGATTGCCGAGGTGAGAAAGTTGCGTCAGTACTTCCGCAAGCCTGAGTCTGCCGAGGAGCGGAAACGCATCTTGGCGGAGAAAATGAAAACATCTCCCTGCCACAAATGTGGCGAGTTGGGACATTGGAGCCGGGAGTGTCCGAACAAAGGACACGCTACCGGAGCCGCCTCTTGGAAGGCAACATCGAGATCCTCTACGGCAACAAGTGCGGCGGACGACTGGGCAACCTTAGTAGCTCTTTGTCACAAAGATGATGTTGCTGCAGCGCAGTCCGATTCGCGATACAAGAAGGGCTTCAGTGTGCAGGCTGTCCAACAGAATCTCAAGGGTTACCAGATGTCAACACATGGATCGTTTTGGTGTCATCAGGAGTTGAAGTATCAAGTCATTTTGCATTTGGGTTGTGTACGTTCAGTGGTTGGAGTCCAGTGGATGAATGGCTTGGTGGCCGAATGGAAGAGTCAAGGTAGATGGTTTAGGATTTTTCCGGAGAGGGAGCAAATAATTTCAGTTTGGCAACATGCAGTCTTTGACAAGTCGTTTTCGAGTGCACTTTGAAGCCGTGATCGCAGGGGCACATGTTGCTTTGGCCATGTCAGTTGTTCCTGGTGAATGTCCTCCTCTTTTATCACGACATGCATGTAGTCAACTTGGTCTCAACATTGACTGTGGCAAGCATTGTGTTAGTTCCACAAGGTTGAATGTGAAGAGTTTTGGCATGTCGCAAGCGGGCAATGGTCACTATTTTTTGTCAGTGCATGAGTTTCAAGATGTATCTACGGTTGAGGTTCCGGAGGATTTCAAGGTTCCTGAAGGTGTTGAAGCTCATGTTCTATGTCCGCGGCCGTCATTGAGTCCAAAGCCGGAAGCCCCTGCCCGTATTGCGACATCGGTTGGGGTTGCTGACACCCTTCATGGCCCAGCGCTCCACGGCAGCGGCGCCTTCTCGCAAGACCGAGCCCAAGACGGAGAAGGCCGAGCCCAGCGAGACACTGACGTGTCAACTATGTGGCGAAGAGGGACACCATGCTCAGGAGTGTCACATGATGGTGGAGTCCGAGCAGGAGGAGGGCATGGAAGTGGATGTGTCGGAGATGAGACGCAAGTTGAAGGCGAAGGCCAAGGCAGCCGCAAACACACCCTCTCGCCCGGTGTCGAGGACCTTGTTCAAGCAGGCGGAGGAAAGTCCCGAAGGATCTCAAGGATGGGACTTGGTGAGCGAGCTGACTGCGGAGGAGGCCCAGATCATTGCGAAGAGACGTCAACGAGCCGCTGCAGCCAAGACCAAGCGGGACAATCAGAAGGCGCTGACGGGCTCGATGGCCGATTATCCGAGCCTATCGAACATGTGGTCGAACGAGGTGGCCTACAACATGGTGTTCTCCCTGGCGTCGAGGATGCGAGTGTACCTGTGGAAGAAGTTGCTGTGGCAACTTCGTGTGAAAAAGGCAGTGGAGATCACCGTGGGTCCGAAGGGGGCCCGCTGGAAGCGCAATCAGCGCTGGCTGGCAATGTTGATGGGCAAGGAGGTGGGCGCTATCTGGGGCCATTTCGGCGCCATGCGGCAGAAGCTGAACAACCCCGAGGTGTTCTCCTTGATGTGATGCCGCAACGAGGGCTTGCACAGAGGTTGAAACAAGGAGTGAAGCGGGCCAAGGAGAACAATGACTTCATCCTTGCGGTTGCGGCCAAGCGGGAGAAGTTCGTGGTTTTGGAGGTCTTTGCGGGCACGGCGAGATTGACACGGATGGCAGCTTGTGAGAAAGGAGAAGTTTGGCATGCTATGAGCCCAGTAGACATTTTGTCGGGACAAGATCTTCGGAAGAAGGAGGAGCGCGACAAGTTATGGCGCGCCATTCGCAAGGAGGAGCCGGACTTGATCACTCTCGCCATGCCTTGTGGTCCCTGGTGTCAATGGATGCACTTGTGTGATCCGGATCAAGTAGAGGCCAAGAGGAGTGAGGACATGCCACTTTGGCGACTGGCTCGGGAGATTTGGGACTACCAGACATGGAAGAAGCGCCTGGTCCTGACAGAACAACCTCTTGGGTCAGATGGTCTACGCCTCACTTTTATGGAGAGCCGACCGCAACTTCACAGGGCGAAGGTGGCTCAGTGCATGTTTGGTTCAGCAGATGTCATCTCTGGGAAGCCTCATCGTAAGCTGACAGCCTTGGACGTGAACAATGCCGAGTTTGCAGAGTTCTTGAGAGAAGGTGCGGTATGCCTACACAGTCCAGAGGAGCATCAGGTGCTTGAGGGAAAGGTGTTTTATGAGGGTCGATGGGTGAATCGATCTTGGTTGGCGGGTGCATGGCCTCTTCCCCTTTGCCGTCACATCTTGAATGCGGCCGCCGCGACGATGTTGCAGGTGAAGGAGATTCCACATTGGACGCTGGCTGCAGAGGTGGAGGACGACAACATGTGGGAAACTTTTCCGGTGTCAAGTGGCACTGTTCCTGAGGAAGCATTGCGACAGAAGATGGGAGAGCTTGGTGTAGCGGCTGACCGCTATGGCTATGTCACCTTCGAGGGCATTGGACAACAAGTTCCCCGTCGTATCCGGGCTGCTGTGGCCCACCTTCACGCAACTTTGGGTCATGTGTCCAATGAGAGGCTGGTCCGTATGTTGACTATGGCTGGTGCTGGACAGCAGATTCTCAATGCAGCAGCGAACCTGAGATGTCAGGTATGTGCGATGGTGCATCCTCCTCAAGATGCTCCTCAGGTGTCCGGCTCGAGACCAACGGCATTCAATGAGAAGCTCAGTGGCGACACCTTTTTCATTTGGGATACCAACAACGTGAAGTATGCGGTGGTGCACTTTGTGGATGGCTTGACTGACTATCACATTGCCGAGTGCACCATTAACCAGGACTCCAACATATTTGGTACTCCGGATGTCTTGGTCACCGATGGAGGCACAGAATTTGCAGGAGGCTTTGAGACACTGAACCAGCTCATGGGGGTAGTCCACGAGGTAGTGCCAGAAGGAGCAAAGTGGCGCCTTGGTCATGCAGAACGACACGGCTCCATCCTCAAGGTCATGTTGATGAAAATGGTGAAGTCACACAATCTATGTGGCCTGGAAGACATGCGGATGGCCACTGTGGCAGCATGCATGGCAAAGAATCGTCTGGCAAACTATGGTGGCATCAGTCCTCTTCAAGCAGTGACCGGCAAAAACAATGTGCTCCCTGCATCACTGATGAGTCAGATATGCTCCGGGCGAATGCGCTTTGTGCTCAACAATGCCCTCAGCAAGGATGAAAGCCTTCGCCGAACGGAGCGTGTGAGAGCGGCGGCAGTGGAATCTTACCTTTGGCTGGATGCACACGATACCTTGAGACGAGCATTGGCATCAAAATCACGACCACCACAGCTGGAACTTTTGCGAGAAGGGGCGATTGTGTACCTGTACGACCCTCCGAACAATCGCAAAGGCCTAGCTCGACGACTACAAGACAATTCATCGTGGTCGGGTCCGGGCACAGTGATTTGTGTGGAACGTGACAAGGCTGTGCCTACTAGAGTGTGGGTGCGCATTAGAAGCCGAGTACGAGGAGTACCTCTGGAACGCATTCGTCTGGCGACGACGGAGGAGCTGGTCAGCAGTCAGTTCGTGTCAGAAGCTTTGGAGGAGGTTCAGAAAGAGCTGACGTCTGGCCAGCTAAGATTGACCAATGAGGAGAAGACCGGGACAGAGCCAGAAGGACAACTTCTCGCACTGCAGGATGAAGCAATTCCTGAGGCCATGGACGATGACGAGGAGGAGAAGGAGACGCCACAACAACAGCTTGAACGACGTCTCCTTACAGATGTTCCTTTGCAGATGACAAGGAAGATTCCTGATGAACCTGACCCAGCGGAATTGCCCTTTGCCAAGAAACAGAAGATGTTTGCGGAGTTGGCTAAGAAGCTGGGTGCTCCTACACCTCTTCAAGAGATGTATCTGCGTGAGCAGTTGGAGAATGCCTGGGGCAAGTACAAGCAGATGCAGAAGGACATGGAGAAGCACAAGACGCGAGGGCGTAGTCGGAGTGTAGCTCGCGGCAAGGCAGCAGCATCTTCATTGGGCATCGTCGATGCAGATCCCATGGACGGCAGCAAGGACGTTGCGGACGATGACATCGTGCTGGAGGATGACGACGTTGTGAAGAATGAGAACACCGAGGAGACGGAAGAGCAGAAGTACCAGACTTATGCTGCGACGGTTGGCAGCGACCTCATTCATGATCCTCTTCAAGATGTCAAGCTACATCAGACGATGTGGGGTGAGAGCAGCCGACATTCTGGTGAAGTGGAGCTGGAGATCTTTGCTGCACGTCAGGCCAAGGAGTACGCGAACCAGCAGAAGGAGGGTGGCTTGGTGACAGGGAAGGAGCGCTTGGAGTATGCATGGTCCAAGTTGGATGATACTTGGAGACAAGCTTTTGTTCCTGCGCTGAAGAAGGCCTTCAAAGTCTATGTGGATCACAAGGCCATCAAAGGAGTGCCATTGGGAAAATGGATTGATCCCAAACGCATTCTGCCTTCCAGAATGGTTTTGACCAACAAGGGCAAGCCGCAATTGGAGTTCGCTGAACTGAAGGCAAGATGGGTTTTTGGTGGACACCGTGATCCTGATGCTGGCGACTATCCCACGGCTTCTCCGACAGTGAGTTTGGTTGGTCACAACCTTTTGAACTTTGTGGCGGTGCAGAAACGGTGGGAGATACTTTATGAAGATGTCTCGGCAGCGTTCTTGCAAGGACGTGAACTTCCTGAAGGCCGCGAGATCTATGTCAAGTTGCCTCATGGCTACCCAGTCGAGGCGTTGCAAGAGCTACGCATTACCTTGGGCACAGACTCACGTGAAGATCTGGCGCAGTTGACCAAGGGAGGATTTGGACTCCCGGAGTCTCCAAGACTTTGGTATCTCGAGTACAAGGCCACCCTCAAGGACATTGGTGGACAGGAGCTTCGTTTGGTCCCTGGTTTCTTTTGCTTTTACCATCCAGATGGTCGACTTCGTGCAATGGCTTGCATCCATGTGGATGACACACGTTATGCCGGTGATTCTACAGCAGCAGAGATATGGACTCAGCTGCACGACCGACTCAACTTCGGCAAGAAGAGAAGCGCGCTGGATGGTTGGCAAAAGTTTTGTGGACGTTTTGAACGGCAAGATCCCAACACGTACGAGGTCTACTACACGATGGACGAGTACTGTGAGGAGATCAAGTTGGTTGAAGAGCGGGCTCCTGGTGACATGATCAACGACCTCACGGACTATGAGAGAAAGGTGATCAGTTCTGCCGTGGGACAAGTGAACTGGGCAGCCCGGCAGTGCAGATATGATCTGAGTTTCGGGGCATCCCATGTTCAACAACTTGCTGGAGGACGAAATCCAGAAGCCCTGATGTGGTTGAATCGTTTGATCAGACGATCTCACCGCAGCTTTGTGATGAAGGTGCCCCATCTGCAGTGCGACCTGATGGACATGATCGTGCTGTCGGTGAGTGATGCCGCTTATGGAGCTCAGCCTAATGGCGGCAGTCAGGGCGGAGTTTTGGTGGCGCTGGCAAATCCAAAGATTCAGCAAGGGGAAGCTCCACTTGTGGTGATTGAGGCGCAGAGCTCGAAGTTGCAGAGAGTTGTTCGATGCAGCATGGCCGCGGAGTTGAGCATCGCAGCCACGGCATTCGAGCATGGTGACTACGTGAGCGGTGCTGGCGGAGATGCTATGTCCCACCTTCAAATTGAAGGAGTGGAAAATATCAGCCAGCATATGGCGTCACGTACTTGTCATGGATGCCAAGGTGGCCTATGACGCCATTGCTTCGGAAATGTCGCCGACAGACCGGAAGCTGATCGTGGACATCGCAGTGCTACGTGAGACCTTGGAGGACCCCGAGGGCAACAGCTTTCTCAGATGGGTGCCTGGAAAAGAGATCCCAGGGGATGGCTTGACGAAGTGGCATGCGAATGGTTCCCTAGAACGAGTACTACAAGATGCGATTTGGTCATTGTGCGACACGGAGCTGGCGGCAGATTTACGTAGGCGTGTAGCAGGGCGCAAACGCGCCTCCAAGGGATTCATGGGATCCCTTGGTCATTTTACATTGTGCGGACGGTAGCCATTTGGCTGCCACCTAGGGCAGGAAAAGATGTTTGCAGCGCTCTGCCACTTCGAGTCCAATAGATTGTGCAGGATGAACACATATGAAAACCCATTTATGTGATGTATTTGATGTGAAGAGTATGGTTTTGGAATGGATTGAACCCCCAGCAGTCATTTCCAGGCTTATATAGACATCAAGCTATTCATCTCGAAGTCTTGGGTGTCGGCACATATGTATCTTGAAGTCGGCCCTCGCTGATACTTGTGCACTGCTAAGATTTTCTAGAGCCTTGAATTGTACATCCTTGGAATTCGTTGGACTGTATTGAGGACACGTTTTTATGGAATTCGTTGAATCTTCCATGTCAATTCTTAAAAACCAGGGTGAGAGGTCCAAAACTATGAAGGTTTTCCTTGCATTGTATGTTTGGAAAGTCTGGAACTCTCATGATCCCTATTTTGGACGATTCACCTTCCATTTCATGGGTGAAATTGACATCCAACGGCCGTTTGGTTCCAGATACATCATATAACACAGATTTGTCTGAGAATTGCATACCCCTCAAACCATTCGCGAATGCTAATTGCTAGTCTACTTCCCCGCCATCATATGAAAATATATAAAATTGCCATTTGGTATTTTCCATGTTTTCAGTCACATCCATATACAGTAATTAATAATCATACACACCCTGTGGTTATTTAACATAGCCACGGAAAACCCACCATTTATAGATAATGTTACAATGTTCCCATTAAAACCCCCATTTATAGGGGATTTTCCATGGCTATGTTAAATAACCAGAGGGTAATCATATACCATCCCATCCATCTGTTGAGATGGAATTCTCGCCTTCCATAGCCATTGGTTTCGGTCGCCAGGCGACCGTCTTTTCGCTGCTTCCGGGCATCATCCTGATCTTGGTGCCCCGTTTGGCATAGTCGATGCCATGGGATCATTTGTATGGAATTGAACAAAAATGGTTTGATCATTAGAATTTATGAATGATAAATCTATGGAATTTATGAATGACACATGGTTTTCCACAGTTCTTAATGGTTAAATCTAGGTATCAAAAATGATGATTTAAACTTGAACAATTTAGAAACTATGGAATCGACATGAATAACAACAGGATTAACCATCAAACATACTAGGGATCTAACCATTAGTGATCTAACCATCAAGAAATCGTGGTTAAACTATGTTAAACTATTTAAAAGTAAAAACATAGAACACATAAGCACTTAACCAACCTTCATAAAAGGGATTTAGCCAATCACTGGCCCAATTTGAGGTCAACAGTGTGATATTGTGAGGATATAATAAGGATTTTTCTTGGATTACAACCTAGACATTAACCACAAAAGATAGGGATTTAACCACCAAAGATGGTGGTATTATGAGATATGATGGGGGTACTATGGGAATTTAAGGGGGGGTAATCTGGGTAACTTGTAACGACGTCGCCACGGTGTCACACGCCAGAATATTGGGCTGTGGCTACGGATGACATATTTCTCATACAAGTTGACACACCCCAAGTTGTGAAATGAATGGATGATGTATTTATATATAGGATCAAACAGGTTATATAATGTTATATACCTATATAAGCTTATCCTATATAGTAACCAAAGGAGCTTCAAAATATATAGAATGAGCGACAAAAGGGATCAAAAGGGAGGGTCAATCTTGCAAATCAAGTGGGGGACATGTCGGTTTTCAAACCCACAGTCTTCGTATGTACTGCGCTGCACGAGTGACCACCAGGATTGTCATTACTTGTGATGTGTACGTTCACTAGTGTAACTTTCATTATCTTCCGCTACCCGTACAGTTTGGTGGGAGACCCAAAGGTATACTTGCCCTCCAGCAACGAAGACAATGTCTCAGAATTGGTTGAAGAAAAAAATGCAGGAAACCTTTGTCTTTGGGGGTACAAAAACATAATTATTGCTTTTATGATAAATAAATCCATTGACAATGAGCCTCGCAAAATTCAAGAAGGGAATCATCTACACTTGCTAAAATTTCGAGCAGGTCATCTTTGAGTGCCAGAGGCCACTTCGATGTGCAACCCAGTTACTGCTTGCTGAATCACTATAGCCCAAAGTGATCCAAAGTGAAACAGTCTAAGCCAGTGATCTGGGGGTTTCCTAAAAATGAGAGTTCCCCAAAATGGCTGGTTTTTAATGAACAAATCCGGATTGAACAAATACATGATTTGGGGGTACCCCCGTTTTAGGAAAGCCTCCATATGGTGGTTTCCATAAATAGGGGTACCCCAAAATAGATGGTTTATAATTGAAAATCCTATTAAGATGGATGATTTGGGGGTACCCCTATTTTAGGAAACCTCCATATGGATTCTGCATGGGAGATTGGTGGAGATTGCCCACTTGGGCCAGGTGCCCATCAATCGCTTGGCTTTTCTCTTTCGTTGGGTCCTGGGGCCCGGCCTCGGAAAAGACTGGTTGCAACCCCTCAAAAAAGATGCCGAACAGCGTTTCGATTCATGTTCCGTACATTTCCAGGTTTCTCACTTTTCTATTTTTTCTGTGGTCTACTCTATACATATATATATATATATAGGTACATATGTAATGTATGTATGTATGTATGTTATGTTATGTTATGTAATGTAATGTAATGTAATGTAATGTAATGTAATGTAATATAATATAATATAATGTAATGTATGTATGTAATGTATGTATGTATGTAATGTAAGTATGTATGTATGTAATGTAATGTAATGTAATGTAATGTAATGTAATGTAATGTAATATAATGTAATGTATGTATGTAATGTATGTATGTATGTAATGTAAGTATGTATGTATGTATGTAATGTAATGTAATGTAATGTAATGTAGTGTAGTGTAATGTAATGTATGTATGTAATGTATGTATGTAATGTATGTATGTATGTATGTAATGTATGTATGTATGTATGTATGTATGTATGTATGTATGTATGTATGTATGTATGTATGTATGTATGTATG